>BPLR01009753.1:0-144751 GCA_021605095.1 Caerostris extrusa | reverse complement strand
ATTTGAAACATTTTTCATTTCATTCTGAAAGGTGCAAAAAGAAAACAACCTGTCTAGTTCTGTATGGTATGCAAATCACCTTTGTTTCAACTCCTGAAGGAAGAATGAGTCATTTTGATGGATGGATGGATCGATGGATTTGGGAACCCGGTAAAAAGGAAGAAGTCACGAAATGTGTTTAAAAAACTAACATGTTTCAAATGCAAGATTTGTGTGTTTACTATAATATCTCTTAATGTAAAACTTCAGTCACGTTTTATGCTACAGCAATTTGTAGAAGTAGAATTTTCTGCAAAAATTATAACTTCAGAAATATAAGATTTATTCATGAATTTGTGGATAGGTTATTTTACAAAAACTGCGTATTATGCAAATTAAAAATAATACTTTCTTTGTATTATTGTAGTATAAACTTCACCGTTTTTGTTTCTTTTACTTCCAGAAAAAGGAAGTGGATTTCAGTTTTGGAAAACCTTTCAAAGAATTTTATTTTCAGTTAATATTCATATTTTCGGAATTAATTTTTCAACTATTTATCTGAGGAACTATAATCTGACAATTGCAGATTTTTTTTATTGTTTGAGAAATTAAAAATGTGAATTTAGATTATATAAAAATTTGTTATTCAATGATTTCATTAGAAAAACCATAGAAACTGGGAAGGCATGGAACTGGGTCATTCTTGAAAACTTTGTTCAGAACCTAAACACCGATGGCGATTTCCGAATGCAAGAGACGCACAAGCAGGGGGTCAGAAAGCTTATCCCAAACAAAAGAAACAACTATCCAGTTTTCCAAAAAAATAATATTCAAATGGACAGCAAGAGAAAAACAAAAACAGCATCAAGAACCATAAATTCGTCGTGCTTGAATGAATTCAACCTGTTATGGCTGTAGACACTAGGCGTCATAAAATCTAAATGTTTGACAACCTACCGATGAAGAAAACAGAAACATATATCAACCATTCGAATTTCTACAGTTTTTCTGTAGAAGTTCACCCAGCTTGCGTTATCGAAATTTGTAGGATCTCTGTAATGTGACAAACGGCTGACAACCCTTACCATAAAAAGAAACATCTTATATTTCAGAATCTGCCAGTAGGCAGATGACCGTGACCCACCATGGATTTTAGTGCCATTGAAGAAGAATATTGCCAATATAAATAACTATTTCAGGCATTGTTGCGACGAAAATCGAACTGTATAATAAAAGAGAGTAATAATGCAGAGTCAGACACGAAATTCTTTATTTACATTTGTTTTATGATATTGTCTACACACATAAATCATATTATATGTACTATAAATAGGCATACATACGTGAAAAGAATTTGGACCTAGGTCACAGAATTATGGGCATACTGGTCTAGATAATTATAAATTCTAAAAAAAAAAAAAAAATCAGCCTTTTTTCTCCAAAACTTTTTATGTCACTTGCTGTTTTTGTGAAAGGCATGAACTTCACACTAAAACATCATACTCATGTCAATAAAAACAAATTTTTCCTGGTAGTAGTACTTAAAATCACAATTTTAAATGGAAAAAAACTATTTTTACAGATTAAGAAGCAAAGCATCGCATTGAATTCACCAAATGATTCCTCAAAGACATAAAAAACATTCCATCGTTTTAGTGTCAGATACCAAATTCTTTCTACCTTAAAAAAAAAAATTTTGTTAAAGGACTTACACTTTAACAGCGCTTAAAGAGAGAAAAAAAAAAAGATAAATCTTCCCCAAATCGGGGTTTTAGGGTCTTCCCCAAACGGTTATAACCATTTCCCCCCATGAGAGTTGCCTCCGAGCATGCCGGGATTACAATGAATTCCTCACGACGTTTCCTCTAGCTTATTTCCCGTTTCAAATCTTCTGTGATTTATAATTCCGACGTGGATTATGTTCAAAATACTCTCCCGGCACATTTACGGTATTTTCTAAACAGTAAAAGAAACCGTAAGTACATTTTGGAGAACGATTTATGTCAATTGTCGATTTATGTTCATCGACATTTAACTACGATGGCAAAATTTTCAGAAGAAATAAAGAAAATCATTTGATTTTAATGAAAAAAAAAAAAAGAAATAGTTTAGTTAGGTTTAGTTTTTTTTTTATTTTAAGATTTAAAATAAGGTTTTAATCATTTTTAAAACAAAAATAAAGCATTTTTGTAACATTTTCAAAATATTATTTTATTATACCACAAATAAAATGCAGTAAATAATATTACGGTTCATCGTTGTCTAATTATGCTGGCTCATGAATGACAGTTAAAGCTCAATTGTTCTGCGTTCGAGTTCCCTGCGCTTCGAAGAAAAGTAGTCCCAGTAGTTATTTTATTATTATGTTTTGCATCGATAACTACACTGCCTGGTCGAAGTTTATCACGTTTTCTTTAATGCATCACGTAACTGTCGAACATGTACTCTCAGAAGTTCTGCCAGAATATATTATCTCGCTTCTCTTGGCATGGTACATATCCGAACCCATGTCAGAAAATTCAATACAAATATTGAGAATGTAGAGGATATTACTACGGCTTACAAATTAGGGTTTTTTTTTTTTTTTTGTAGATTTTTTGCGTTGCAGTTCGAGACAAATGAAGCTGTAGTTTCAATAATTTCCTTCTTATGCCTCTTGTTATTTGTGCATTAAATAGCATTACATACGGCCTTTGATATATCTTATTGCATTTTGGACGGCCCACAGTTTTATTTATATTCAGTCTTACTCAATAAGAGCAACGAGATTTAAAACTGCCACACCTGTTTGCATTGTTTTTTTGTCAATTTGCACAGCTTCACTTGTACGATTGCAATGCTAACCCCATACAAGTATATAGCTGATTGTTTTAGTTCATGAATAATGGCCTTTGCAACAGTTTCCTCATCAATACTTTTTCCTAGAATTAAAGATTGTAGAATAATTAATTTATTATATATGACTACAAAAACATTGCAGTTATTATAGGACAGTACTGATACTAGTCTATTACGTTAGTAAAAAACACCTTTTTTTCATTAAAATCCTTTATTCACTCTTACATGATGGAAACAAACTGGTGTCTTAATTCCAAGACAAAATAACAGTAAGGTTAAAATGCTCTACGGACCTTATTTAAAAACTAAAATACACACAAATTTTAAAGTAAAACTTTTTCACGAACACTTTGTTTTTCAAAATTTTCTACAAACTTTCTCTTAAAAAAATTGAGGGCGGGGAAGGTGAGATGTAGCGAACTATTCACCCAATTTTAAAGTGTGTTATATAGGTAATTGGGTGTATTTAATCTAGAAAACTTAACGAAGCAAGGTAAAAAATATAAATATGCAATTAGAAATAAAGATACGAGATGTTGCTTTCAAATTCGAAAATGTGTTTCTAATATAGACATAATTGCGAAATTAGTGATAATCCACAAATAAATTGTTGTGGTTAGAAAGTACTTTCCTCCTTGCAAAAAAATAGCAGGAGAAGAGCTTCTTATATAAATTTTCTTTACTCCCAAGCCGTATTAAGAGCCTCTGTTTTAAGAAGACGATGAACAGCCTTCCAATTACTGGGATTAAATATATCGGTCTGTGATTGCCAAGGATCACAGGATTAATTTCTTCGTTGCGCTGTGGGGAAGTGATTATTTCTAGCCAACTTGCCAGAAAAATGTCATTGCAGAAAAGTGCTGAGCTGTCGCATTAAACTACTTATAGTACTATCCCATCCACAAAAAGGTTAATAGCATTCATAATAAAGTAAAACACCATATATTTTTGTTTCCTATACATTAGCTCTATACGAATAATGTTTGAGATTTTTTTAACCAATTAGTAGAAAATGATCGAAGTTCAAAAGAAGGAAAAACGAATTTATTGGCAAGACCCTGATTGTTTTTGATCAATTTCATATAAAATATTCAAGAATAAATCAATAATTTTCCTTTAAGATGCAGCAATTAATAATCAAATAATTGTTCATTAATTATTAAGAAAAGTATTTTAATTGTAACAACTATACTGAAAAATGTGGAGTTTTTTTTTTTTTTTTATCAAAAATTATCTCATGGTCCATAACCAAGAAAAGTGAAATATTTTAATTTTTAATTATTTGAAGTTCTTGTGAGATTCAAAGCATCGAATTGAAATATTGAAGAAACATTTGAACTTAAAATATTATATTTAAAAAGAAATGTGCGTATCTCGCTTAAAATCATGTATAAAATGTTAATATGTCAACTTAAAAAGAAGAACAATTGACGAAAATTAAAATTCTGCGACTTTATATGTCGGAATTTAAAAAAAAATTTTCTGATCAAAATTAACATTTCATTATTTAACGTCCAAGTGCTTTTTTAGATACATTCCGTTTTTCATTTAATTTTAAAATATTGACGTAACATTTCATAAATGGTTTTTTTTTTTAATTACAATATAAAAATTAATCAAATAGAAAAATTATCAATTTGGGTTAAAAATGTTTGGGAAAATTTGGTAATTTAATAAAACTTTTTTGTAATTTATCAATTTGCTTCAGTTACTGGGAAAACCTACATTGATAAAGAAAAACATTTTTCAGGCAAGTACTTTGTTTTAGCATTCATTACATTCTCTTTAACTAGTATAATAAAAGCAATCAACATTTTAATTTTCGAATAAAAATAAAAAGATAATGAAATGTACATAAAAATAATTCATGTTATACTCATAAGAGTGATAGCAAACCAATAATCATAAATTCAAGCACTAGCTATTTTATCGTTTTACATATTAAACCCGAAAGGGCAATACAAAAAATTAAAAAATTATGATATACAATGTCACAAATAAAAAAACAACTTTACACCCTTTTTAAAAGAAAAGATAATCAGCAATCATAAAAGGCAAGAAATATGATAATCCTGCGGAAATAAATGCTTTGATCATAAAACGACAAAGCACGAGCCAATTTTTTTTTATGGAGCTCTTTTCTTCCAGACTGTTTACATTTATCTTACTGCAAAATTGCGAAAAAATATAAATAATCGAGATGTAAAGCCGAAGTCGGTAAAAAAAACTCGGTTACAAATTAGAACAGCAACTGAGTAGATTATAAACAAACATGATAACTTACTTATTATTCGACAAGTTATAAATGATCATAAGTGATCTCACTTATTTCAGTTTCTTTCTTCCGATTTAAAACAAAAGCATTGTTAAAACTTACTATAATAAAGTAAGAAAGATATATTTAAAATATTGTTAGGAAAATGCACTGTATTTTTTTAAAAATTAGTGTTACAATTAAACAAATTGTAATATTGGTAAAGTATTGTTATACTGCGTTGTAGGAACGTATTGTTACAATGCATAATAATAACTATGTAGTTATTCTTACAATACATTGCAATTGCATGTTACTGTTGCAATGCATTGCAAAAATTTTGCGTTATTGTTGCAATGCAATGTAAAAACGATGCGTCATTGTTGTAATGCATTGTAAAAGCTATACGTCATTGTTGCAATGCGTTGTAAAAACTATGCATTGTTGCATTGCATTGTAAAAACTATGTCATTGTTGCATTGCATTGTAAAACTATGCGTCATTGTTGCATTGCATTGTAAAAACTATGCGTCATTGTTGCATTGCATTGTAAAACGATGCGTCATTGTTGCAATTCATTGTAAAAAATGATACGTCATTGTTGCAATGCATTGTAAAAACTATGCGTTATTGTTGCATTGCATTGTAAAAATCTATACGTCATTGTTGCAATGCATTGCATTGTAAAAACTATGCGTCATTGCTGCATTGCATTGTAAAAACTATGCGTTATTGTTGCAATGCATTGTAAAAACTATGCGTCATAGTTGCATTGCATTGTAAAAACTATGCATTATTGTTGCATTGCATTGTAAAAACTATGCATTATTGTTGCATTGCATTGTAAAAACTATGCGTTATTGTTGCAATGCATTATAAAAACTATGCGTTATTGTTGCAATGCATTGTAAAAACTATGGGTCATTGTTGCATTGCATTGTAAAAACTATGCGTCATTGTTGCATTGCATTGTAAAACTATGCGTCATTGTTGCATTGCATTGTGAAAACTGTGTGTCATTGTTGCAATGCATTGTATTAACAAATGTTAATTCTTTATATTGATTAATTTATTTACTGTATTGTATAAAATATTTTTTTTTTTGAAAAAAGTAGGCTGAATATGTCTTGAAAATAGGTAAAGCAGGAAAAATTTCAAAAATTGGTAATAGAATTGGTGTTTAGTGATGTTGGCTGATCAGTCTTCCTCGAAGTCACGAAAAAAAGAGCACGAGACAGTTATTAGCTTGACACGTTCAAAACAAAAAAAAAAAATATTTAAAAATACCAGAGTATATTCAGAGCCATTTTAAGACTAACTGCGAATTAATTTTGAATTTCAGCGCACGCGCCAAGTTTAGCGCATTTATTGTTCAACTCCATAAACAACTTATCTGTGCATCTTTTTTCTTTTCTTACATTTGCCCCCAAACATCAATATTTTGACACAACTCTCACAATTAGATAAACAGTTTTAAAGGTCTGTATATAAATAAATAAAATTAGTCCTGATTTTGTTATAATAGGAAAAAACAACGTTTTCGCAAATATAAATATTTATTTTGTAATAAAAATGATTAAATAAATAAAAGATAAAAATGATTTATTAATTCATGGATTTATCGATATAAGAATTCCAAACAAGTATCCGAAGCACGGCTTTTTAATAATTTCAGATTAATATTTATTAATCTGACGTTAAATCTGTTTATATATTTATAGAAATATACTCTCTGAATAAATTTAAAATGTTTAATATATGTATACTTTTAAAATTTATACTGGCGAAAACGAAAAATAGAAGTACTATTCAATTCATCTAAAATATGTTATAATTATAAAAATATAACTAACGCACATCTCTTAAAATTTTCAATTAAAATTCCTTAACAAATTTGTCTGAAAGAAAATAACTTTTATAATTTTATAATATTGTTTAATTATTATGCAGAAAATATTTAAAAACTATATATAGTTAAATTAATAAAATTGATCTAATAAACGGATAATTTTCATGAAGAAATAATTTTTTAATAAATAATAGTAAAAAGATAATATGTTCTTTGCTTTAATTCAATATGATATGGCATCTAAATAAATAACTAATTTGAATATGTTTTTAAATCATCTCCAGTGCTTTCTGAATTTAAATTGATCAAATTAAATTGATTTTGAAAAGGATACACTAGTGCCTATTATAAAAGAGATAGCATTTGTAAAATAGAATATTTGATGCAAGTTCTTTTCAGTAAAGAAGTATTTCTTTCAATTGGATAACATCGTATGTAAATGCGGTATATTTGAATAGGTAAACTCTCACAAAGATTTTAAACATTTCCCAAAAATGAGAAACGTATCGAATGCACGTCAATAAATGTTTGTAGACTTCAATTGATGAAAGCAAGTTCTTTTCATACATGATATAAATTTACGGATATATCCCATATAGAGTAGATTTTATAAAAGAGTACTGCACACTCGAATCTATTACTGCTTAGTAGTCATTTTTGTACAAGATAAATCTTGTATATCTTATTCTTAAAATTTACACATTGCATATGTATTGGGCAACCGTATCCAGTAACTGCGGTTACAGACGGAAAGCAAGACGAAAAGTATTTGAATTTTAATTTTTCAATTATACCAAAATATTAAATATTATGAAAAATAAAAATTTGAGTTTTTAAAACTCTGCCATGTTTTTATAAAATGTAATGTTTTACGTTATTAAAAAAAAAAAAAAAAAGAATGAATAATAAAAGATGAACAAATACTTCATCAATTATCACTATTATAAAATAATCTACTCATTTATCATTCAAAAAATTTGTTTTGTCCGTAAATTGTACGTGAAAAAATATTTTTTATTAATATTTTTAAAATTTTTTTAAAAATATTTTTTAATATTTAAAAAAAACAGCTTCTCCAGGATGAACATTCTAAGGAAACAATTTAAGGAAAGAACTGGTACTTCAAAAAAGTGAAATGGCCACCGAACTTTTGTCAATTTCTTAATAAGAAGCCTGCCTTTACAATCTTTTGTAAATTTGCTAATTCTTATTTTCATGTTTCTTAAATCTCTTTCATTAGCTCTCTTTTATTTCTCTTCGTATTGTCCTGCATCTTTTAAATTTACCATTTTTTAGATGTTTTTATTAACATATTATTTTTAACTTTTTATTTTATTAAATATAATACTTATCGGATGTTTTAATTATCTTAACATTCGTCTCTTAATTATTTCTGCAAAGTCTCCTTTGTGGAGCACGAGGATTTCTTGTTAACTTCAATAAAAAAAAAAAATGAGATTCATAAGAAAATCCTTTTGTTATTCTAATTAATTCTGAAATTAATTTTAAACATTTCCTAATGCATCTCTTTCACTACAAAAGTGTGATGAAGTTTTTAATTTATAAGAAAATCTATACACATTCACAAATTAGAAAATACGCAAATAGATACGCAACACTATAGAAAATCTATATAAAAAATAAAGATAAAATAAATATGACATTATAAAAATATATACGGAATTAATTTACTTGAAAAAGAATCATTTAACTATTAATTCTTATTTAAAGTCAACATTTTTAAATACTTTTTAATTACATAAATATATTTTAATACATTTTTAATTACTATTTAAAGATTGAAAAGAAATAAAATTATTTCGAGAAATTTTTCAACTATTAAACATTTCTGCTATGAGACAAAAACAGCATTTTCTATTATTTATATGAGTTTATTTATGTAATCAGGTAAAGATTATTAGAATTTCAATAAGAACGTTAAAATATTTTAAGCATGCATACATTCATTCATTCATTAAATTTCTTTTCAAAATCATGCATTCTGGTCAGATAAATTATTTATGTGTAGATATTTAAAACTATTTTACTTTCACTGTTCATACTATTTTGTAGCAAAGAAGTTTATAGAAAAATAACATTATTTTGCTTATATTTAGATAAATTATTCGAAAAAAAGTATTATTCTTTTTAATTTATTTATATGACAAATCTTATATTTATTTTTCTTATATTTATATGACAAATCTTATATTTATATTTCGTATATATATAAATCTTTTATAATATCTTATATTTATATGACAAATCTTATATTTATATGACAAATCTTATATTTATATTTCTTATATTTATATGACAAATCTTTGTTTTTCTTCTGACTTCGTAAGTTTCCCAAACGAAATTTTATTCCTCATAAATATTAACAACTCGTAAAAAGGAACAAAATCTATTCATGGTTTTTAATTAATTTATTTAATGATCTCACTTTTATTTTTATTCCGTTTGTTTCATTTCGAGAATTTTAAATAAGCTGTCACACAATCTTTTTGGAAGCGCACACATTTAGCAAACAAACAAATCTTCTTTGATCTACATAAATGATTTAATTAAAGGGCACAAATACTTTTAAGTCATGGAGGATGCTTGATTTACCTCTTTAATTGATTTGATGTATTAAACTAATTTCTTTGAGAAGCTCTTAGATTTGTATCGTATAATAAAAGTCATAATTTTACTTTTTTCCTCTAATTACGAGAATGTAAAGCTCGGATTATTTTGAGAAAATAATAGTAGCAGAAAATATTTTCAAAAATCACATTTCCTGTATCAGAAGACATAATTTTACATTTTTGAAAAAGTAAATTATTTTATCTGTTAAGCACATTTTTTTGAGATACTTCCTAAATTAGATATGAATCTTTATTAAATTTTAAATTTTTGAAACATTTGGATTTTAATGATATGAAATGAAAGTATTAGATATTCGTACTATATTTTCATTTAATAAGAAAATTCTCTTCTCATTAGCTAGATTTCAAAAATTTAAATATAGTTTGAAATATTTATGTAATAACTAAGAATTAAGAATTACTAAACCCCTTTGTACATAAATAAGCCTGAAAATGGAACATGGAATAAATAAAATATCCGGCATAAAACTTATTTATGCCTGATATTTTAATTTTTTTTTATTAAAATCTTTATTATCTTCAACAATAGCTTTAGAGATATCCATTATTATCATAAAATATTATTAAAACTAAAAAAAGTGTTTTTACTTCTATTCTCATGACATTTTAAATCAATTTACATTAATTGCCGAATTAATGTTTGTTATTTCAGTTATTTATATTCATTTAAATATGTGTAGAATTTCCACATTTAGAGCATGCAAAATTCCAACATATTACAAAACAAATAAAAAAGAAATGAAATACCAAAAAAATTTCCCTATTTGTCTTTTTTGCAATTAGAATAAGATTTACTTTAATGATTTGTGTATTTAAATTTTTAATATATATATATATATATATGTTTCCATATTAAAAATTAATGTGGCTGAGGTAAGGTTATATTCTGAATTCCTCCAGTAAAAAAAGAGCAATCTAATTTATTTTTAATTAAAAATATTGGCTTTTTATGTTGATTGATTACTCTTTGTCAAACTTTTTATCGACAGAAAGTAAACAACCCAGACAAATGACACTGATAGAAGCAAAATTAAAGACTGCCATGTCATTTGTTGCCTATGAAAACGGAGGGAGAAATTGCTTTATACAGTTTCGAGTTTGTGTTCAGCCTTCCAAGAATTCCCACGTGCAAATTTATTTTAGTTTGTAAAGAATTTCCAGGAATCCTCTCTTAACTGTCATTTAGATTTAAAGTTTTGGGAAATTTGTTATAGAAACCATCCATAAAGAGTTCATTGATATGATGTAAGACATTTTCCGCAATTATGATGTATATTATTAAAAAACATTTTACAAAATGTTTCTTAACATAGCTCCTAATTGGGCGTGAAATCTTCAAATGTTATTCTGGCGTAATCAATCTGAAATTCAACAGCCTCTGCATGTTGACCCTCTTCCCTAACATCTGCCCTCCTTTGCGCGAAACTTCAGCGACAAAAAGCCTTTGTAACGCTTTGAAAGGATTTATTTCCTAGATTTTGTTTGACATTGTATTTTGTTTGTAAGCATCGCGAAATATTTTGTGGTAAAAATGTTTATTTACACCAAATTAAAAAAAACATACAAAAATATAATAATCATGTCCCCATATGAAGCCGTTGAATTATAATGTAAGCAACAAAATATAAAATTTCATACGTCTTAATTTGCGTAATACGTCTTAAGTTAATACGTTATAATACGTCTTAATAGTCACCAAAGGCCTTCTGTCTAATGGCAGAATTCGAAACAGGGCATGTTTTCTTTTTTTAGGGTAAGGTTGTCAGCCCTACACCCAACAGTCATATTAGACCAGGACCTACGGTTTAAAGTGGATTCCGAACATTACAAATATCCATGGCTTAGCCGGGACTCGAACCTGAAACTTGTGTCACACAGAGCCAGAACTCTAGTCACTTACAAAAATATATATTAGGCTCCGAAATTCCATGCATCCATGACACGTGAGTTCTTTACTTTTTTTCAAACATTAACAAAAACAGTTTTAAACAATTTTTAGCTCATAACATTTATTAAAAGAATTCAAATATATATATATTTTTGTATTTTTTACAGAAAAAAAATATTAAACCTTTACTATGGCGAACGTCGAGAGAAAATGAAAAAGCTTGATATACCAAAAATGATAAGGAGCCATTTATTGAGAACTTTTTACCCTAAAAAATGCGAAATATTCGAAGGGTTACTATATTTTACGTGTGTTTTAGACATTTAAAAAGGTTACTATATTTTGCATTGTTTGTTTAAGCCGCATTTGGAGTAATGAAATTTTTCAATATCAAGCATATTCTATTTATCAACATAAATAGCTGAAGTCAAAAATGGCTTTTAAATCTCATTTGCTTTTTATACATTTATTTAAAACGACTTCTCTTAAAAACTTAGTTGCATTGCTTTGCTTTTCACATACAAAATTAACTGCATTCTTATAATACAAATATAAGAAATTCACCTTCATTTGGCAAACTAAAATATTTCAACGATTCAAATATAATACGCAATTATAATTTTTAACTAAACTATTTGTATTTATAATAGTACGATAAAAAGTAAATAATAAAATTTATCCACTTATATCTTTAACTTATAATACTACCTAAAAAGGCAAACTAATTTTTAAAAAAAAAAAAAATTAAATTCGTGTTTTTCAAATGTACTTTAATGTAAACTAACTAATCAAAAATTTATTGCGTTCAATAAGTGTAAATTCTAAACAACAATGCAATAGTCGTTTTTATTAGGAATCGCTATAAATAAATGACAAAATGATAAAAATAATATATAGCCAGAATAGATATTGGCAACTAATGGTTAAAACAGAAGATACAAAGGAAAAATATCTTAACGAATTTTATCTTCACCTTTACAACAGTCTGCCCAATACCAATATTTTTAAATTAACTTTGAAGTTCTGATTTTTGCAATAAATGTAATTTGAAAAAAAAAGAATTTAACCACTTTCAAATTGCGCAAGCATTTTTTTTGGCATCAATAAAAAATTTCTTTTTTTATTTATTGTAAATCATTTTTAAATAATAAATTTTCTTAATCCTTGAATGAAAAAAAAATAAACAATTTCATCAAAAATATAAAGCTGAATAAACCTTTGAAAATCATTTATGTACATAAAACTGAAAAAAAATATTGATTTTAGTTTTAACGATTACTTTAAATAGTAAAAAGCGATCAGAATAATATTTTTTTGTTTTATTATATAAAGCTATCAAATAAGTGATGTTTTATAACATCACTGAAATAACTTATTCTAGAAAACAAAATTTTATGCACCAAAAGCCATTAAAACTGTATTTACTCCACTTTTATTTTTAATGTAAAGCCGGAAAATAAATTTATCATATTTTACAAAATTTATTATTTTCAATACTGACGACTCCATCAGACACGTTGAAAATCTAAGATTGAATCTGATTAAAATTTTGATCAAGATTTTAATTTTTAAAAACGAACATTTTCATCACATAAAATAATTAATTCTATATACTGAATTAAAAATTAATAAAAAAATTATAAATTGATTCATTTTATTACTGAACTCATAAAAATTACTTGAACTGTTTCTTTAATTCTTTAGATACATCATAAAAATAGCATTAGGTATAAAAATGAGTTAGTTATAAAAACATATTTTATACCTAATGCTATAAAAAATGTTAGCGCCAAATGGGTTCAGTACTAAGGCTTTTTCATCCTAAGCATTAAGAAAATATCTTTACTTTTACCCGTTGAATCACCATTTTTCCCAAATGTTAGTTCTACTAAATAAATGTACTTCTAAAAATAAGATGAACGTTTTAAAACGACTGAATATTTACTGTGAATTGCAAGTAAGAACATTTTTTTATTAAACTGGGAACCGAAAGTATTTCACATAAGATTTATATTTTTAAAAGTATTCATTTAAACTTATAAGCTTTCATATCCAGGCTTCTTCATTACTTCAGTTGTTTTTGTAGATTCTAACACATTCAATAATAAAATGGGAAATTCTTTCATCTGTTGTATTTTAAAAAAGCATTTGACAAATTGAGATAAGCAGCGTCTGCGAGCATACATCTCAAGTCAATAAAAGAACTATCAAAAAATTCCTTCAAAATTTCCAAAACTAAATTTATTTTTAAAATAAATATTCTATAAATTAAAAAAAAAAAAATATATTTTATATATATACTTTTAAATTTATTATGACAATAACTTACATTTTTTTTCTCATTAGATTTTCGCACCATCAGAAAGCACCAGTATTGAAAAATTAATTGGAGTCTTCAGTTGAATTTCTGTCAAAAAGACGTACTTAGAAAGAGCACAGTATTAGTCTGTCAGTTTATCTGCACAGATACTTTTTCTTAATAAAATTTACAAAAACTAAAAATGTTTTATTTTATGTCTATTTTATGTTTTTTATTCAAGTCTACTGATTTTTAATTTAATCTACAAGACTTTATATATCCAGGAAAATTTACGCTTGCACTTAAAATGGAAGTAAAAAAGTAGTTAATTGCTAGCATTTGAGTTAATCGGGTTTTTTTCACAAAATATAAAAATCCATTAATTTTTTTCTTATAATAATAGTTATAAAATCTTAATATAATAAGTCTAATCATTCTTGTTGTTAAACATTGACTTATTTTTCCAATTAAATTTTCTAATAAAAGCAGAATTGAAAAAAAAAGTTTCTTTTTTAATTTCGTAATTCCATTAGTTATTATTTCATAATATAATTTTTTATTAATTTATTTTTTATTTCACTTTTTTACAATTTTAAAGTAAAAATAATTATTATATAATAATCACCAAAAGGGGATTTTTTTTTTTTTTTTTTTTTTTTTGAAAATTTTTGGCCACAACTCCAGTTATCTGGCAAATTCATAAAAAAAAAAGAATTATGCTATTATGTGACAGGTTTTGATAATGTAATATTAAAAACGACTTTATTCAGATGTTAATTGCCTTTGTAAAAAAATTATTGCATATAATAATATCAGTTCATGAGATTACAAATCGAAAATAAGGAATTTTATCTCCCACAACAAAAGTTTGCCAGCTGTCAGAAAACTAGATAATGCAGAGAAAATATTTTTCCATTAAGTTGATTGTTTTGATTTATGATACGTAGTAACTATGATAGATTATTGATAGAGAAAAGGTACGGAATGAGATATTGCTATTCGAAATAAACTTTTCTATGTGCTAGTTTTTCTCCATAGTGAAACATAACTATTTCCGCCACAACTATTTTGAAAGAGAGGGGTTTAAATTTTAAATCTGATTATTCTATGATTTGTTTTATAATTTGCCATTGATAAAAAAAAATTGAATTCCCTTTTTTCTACTTCTATCTGATGTGGGAGTAATTCAGTTGAATACAGAGTAAATTGTGAAAGATTGAAAGGCGTCATATTTTATTATTTTGATCTAGAATTTTTTTTGTTTTGTTTTAATATATTAAGAACTCGTTATAATTGCATGTCATATGCATTTATTAATCTTAAATTACTTATGTATGCATAAAATGATTTGGCTTAGAACGAAGAATTAATTGCTTACAAAACCAACTGTTCAAATTAATTAGTTGAATAAGGAAAATTAAAGAAAACATATGCTGAATACTGAAGACGTAGTGTAAACCTAAACGCGAGTCATTTAAAAGAAGACTCAATTTAAAAGAAGATTCAAAGTTTCTTTAAATTACGCTGCAGCAGTGCTGTTTCGAACTCTACTCCTTGGTTTTGGTAATTCTTGACACATGATGAGTAGCATTCAAAAATTTAACTTCCATTTTCTTTTTAGAACATTGAAGTAGAATATTTTATGTTCCCGATGGTATATTTTAAAGTCAAACTATATTCGAAATTGTGAAAAACAAAATGTAACCAACATAGCCTAGACAGCTTTTTCAAGTTTACAAAGTAAAGATGACTCAATACAATAGTTCATCTTCTTCTGAGACGAATCACAGCGATTTAAAATCCGTTCTAGACGCACAGTGTTATAAAAATAAAATTTAGCATTACAGGAACAAGATGGTAAATCATCAGTTTAGTAAATATTATTACAAAAAATAGATCAGTGATCATCCCAAAAATTATTACTTTTTGCAATGCTAAATGAATCTTCTTCTGTCTTATCTACACCTTAAATTCATTGTTATTTTACTAATTTATAGAATGCCGCAGCGCCTGGTTTACATATTCTAGGAGGAGTACAGTATATAGAACGACTCGATACCACACATCCATGCAGGTCCAGAAATGCTTCATATTAGGTATATAAGGTTGAACGGGAGAGTTCTGAGTGTTCTTACATAGATTTCATTGACGCAACCACCCTAGAATGGTTGACCATTTGAAATCGGAACTAGCAAATATGCATCTAACTTACAGGTCCTGCAACGGAAAGCCACACAGCCCCTTGTACATATAACAATATGACATCAAGAGGTACTCTAAACAGCCAGAGTCTGTTTTGGACACCTGCACCTGAGGTTTAGAGTGCAGTCGCCATGAAACGTGAACGAATGGCATAGACTATAGACTGAAGAGGGCGGTAGTGGTACGGTTCCAATTCGCTAATTATAGAGCACCATTGCAAGATGCTTCTCTCAATGTCTGCAGAAATCTGTGTAGAAATGGCATATATCCCTAGTTCCCATTTGTTACAGTTGCGTCGTGTCGATATGGGCCTCAATAAATATTTATAAATATTTTTTGTATTCAGATAAAATTGCTTATAATCATTATACAATTCATGTGATATGGTTTATTTGTGTATATGATGATCAAAGGTACATATGATAATCACTAGCCCCTTTGCCAGATGCGAATCCGATCTCTTCAAAAAAAAGGACCAGTCATTTGGTTCGGCGAACCAGTGACACCCATGACCAGCTGACCAAATCAAACAGGTCTTTTACTGATATGGTGAATGAAAGTGATATCTTTGTGCTTGTTTTAATTGGTGGGGTTTACGAAACTTCAAAGTGCCAGATGGCCAAGAGCGAAAGTTTATTACGACAGCTAAGACTTGTGAGGTTATCTGTGCTCAGTATTTATTGATGGGTGTCTCTTCCGAACGGAAACAGATTACTTTGAGGTGGATAAAGCTGACATGGGAATCATTTCATGTATTGGGAAAATTTTCAGAAAGGACTTACAGCCTCTTCGATCTGATAATTGCCAGAATTCACCCCCATAGTAAGGAAAAAGGCCTATAGTCCTTAGCTATAGTCTATAGTAAACTCATATAGGGTAAAGTGTTTCACAAAGTAAAGTTTTCTTGAATTGTTGTTAGTTTAAAAATATTAAGAAATTATGTTTTTAATATATCGAATGTTGGATCTTCTTCATTGGCGCCACAATCTCATATTGGAAAATGGGCAATCGGTCTACCGGCAAATTTCGAGAAAAGAGATGTTTTTCGTTTTACGTGATATGATTATGAGCCATACTCCCAACGGTATACAGTTATATTAGACCGTGACCTATGGTTTAAAGTGATTCAATCCACTACAACATTCATGGCACCGCCGACACTCGAACCCGAAACCTGTGGCACCGATAACCAGAGTGCTAGTCCCTTGACCATCAGACCTTATAACAATTGTTAGATGCTGCCTTAATGTTTTCTTATGCTATTGTTAGTTAAAAGACAACTCTGAAGTATTGGTAAAAATGATACAGAGCTTGTATTGAATTCTTAAAAAATTAAAAAAAAAAAATACCTATGCTGAAGGGTCAAATGTTCTTGAAGTATTCATCCGTCAATCAATAACTAGCCAGCCTGACTATCGTTTATTCTATTTTTGTACAAACAGAAATGGAAAAAATTCAGAAAATGACAATTTCATAAACAAATACTATCCCTCATCCACCCTAACACACCCCTTAAGCAGATCCAAAATTTAAAAATAGGTATTGACCCTTCCTAAATAGTACTGCTTCGAATACACACGGGAAACAAGAAAAAGTTCGAGAGCATATTTAAACGATTTCGGATAACACGAATTCATCTTTTTCGATCTCGAGAACACGATCCCTCTTTCCGACGTTCGTTCCGATAGGGCGGGGGGGGCAGAGATGAATCTAAGAAGGCGAATGGATATTTGACTGAATCCTAAAGCTATCACTGCGGAAAGAAGACGGAATTCGTACGTCAAGAGATTTCTGCTTTCGCGAGGCCCCGTCGTCGAAATGCCAAAGGCGTCAGTGTTTTTCGCCGACTTATTCAGCGAAAGTCAGTGTTTGGAGAGTGGAATATTTTTCCCTTTGCGTTTTTTTTATTTACTTTTTATTTTGTGTAGTGTGAAGAATATTGAATCATTCGTTTGTACATTGAAATGCCATCATTAGTTTGTGACAAAAAAAAAAAGATATATATCAAAGTTTGATATTTTCGTTTTTGGATGAATAACTATAACATTTATGATTGCTTGAATTAAAAAAAAGAGTAAGTGATACATAATACGAAATATTCTTGTTTTGAATGATGGTTTTCACCTTAAAAAGGATGCACTAGTAATAGTTTTTTACCAGTTGGAAGAAATCTGGAGTATTGGAGTATACTAAATACGTTACATAATTTTGGAATTTTACTTATTTTTTAATACGTTAGTACTTAAAACACTTGAAAATTGTTTTTGTATTTCAAAATTAATCAAATTTTTGATTTGTATTTGTATTTATATATATATATCACAAAATGTTTGTGCACTTGCTATTATTCAGTGTTATCAAAAGAGATCCATACGATTAAGCAGAAGAACAAGTTAACGTCCATCAATTTCAGCAATGGAAATTTTTATTTAGAGATACTAAAGATTTATATGCTCATTTGGATTTATGGTAAAATAAATTTTCAAAAAAAATTTGAATACACTCAATATACGAGTTTAAATAAATACTTATTTTTATACCTCAAATTCCTACAAAATTCTAAAAATAAATTCTCCAGTAGATAAATTTAAGTATTACTTTAAATTCAAGGGCTTACTCAATGTAAATTATCTTTCTGAGTTGTGACCAAGATAATCCTACGTATTTTCTTAAACATGCAACAACATTATATCTAACATTATACAGGCTTAACGAATTAATTTTTACAGTGACAATCGAAAGGAGAACATTGAAGTGAATTAATTGGAGGGTTAGGTTCCTAACGAAAGAAAACCCTTTAAAATTGTGGTTTCATTTTAAAGAATATGTTCGTAATCGTTCTCTGCAAATGGGAACAAAAGGTATTGTTTTTAATGACGATGATCTTCAATGGTTTTAATGATGATTTCAATTTGCAGAATTTGAATTGTTTTATTGAATTTGAGATTTTTAATTGGAGATAGATTTAATTAAGGAATGTGATGATTAAATGATTAAAAAATGTCATTCAGCAACTCATTATAATAAAAATTACGAATTACGCTATTATATTTAAAAATATTTTGCGGATAAATCTTTTATTTAAAAAATTGACAAATTAAAAATTTATTTTCAGAGTAGCATATTAAAGAAATTTTGAAATATTAAATGATTCAATTATTAAATGAAAAGTATTGTTCATTGTTAAAAGCCAACTCCATTCAATTTGAAACATAAAATGTGTCTGAAGATACATTTTCAGGTCACATTACCGATCGAAAATTTCGAACAATTATTTGAAACATTGTTTTCATCTGAGACCCTTTATCTGATGTGATTTAGATTGTTAAATCAATTTAAATCTGAGCTCATAATTTTAAACATTCATAATTGGTTTCCAATTGCATTTAAAGAATTCCTTTTAGTTTTATTTACATGCTTTAAGATATCATTGTTCTCAAGAATCTTAATGAGTAATCATGGTCATATTTAATAGGATCACGACATATATTACGGCAGTAATTTTGGCAAATATATGACCATGAATAGTTTTTAATATTTTAATTATTTTTAAAATATTTTTAAATATTTTTCAACTCTATATATTCGTATCTACCGCTTTTCTCGGCAATGAAAAAATAATAAATCTCAATATCATTTCAATTTAAATGAAAATCATCAATTAATTTACGATCCCTTTGGCATCCAACATAATTTTAACTTCATTAGGTATTCAAAAATAATTAACTGTTTTAGCCGCTATTACATAATTATATTTCGATTTTGTATGTATACTTCGAATTTGAATAACATTTTTATATAACATAAATGTTTTAATGAATCTGTTAATTATGCTTTAAAAATAATTACCCTTCCTACGACCGAGTAGAGCACCCATGTTTTAGAATAAATGAAAACCAGCTGAAATGTTTTTCGAATCATGGCTGATTTTTTTATAGAATATGTCTTAAAGAATCTTTAAACTTTAAAGTCTTTGATACATTGCAAGAATATCTTCGGATTTAATCGTATCCGACTTAAGTATCCGTGGTGCACCACGGGCAAAATGACACTAGGCGTGGCATGACAGAGGCGAACGAATGCGGCTGTGGAGATGCGTTCGGGCGAATAGATGTGCAACTGTTGAGCAACTGACCGCCCTGATGAACCAAGGGCTACCAAGAGTGTATCCTCAACAACGGTTCAGCGAACGTTGCTGCGCATGGGCCTCCGCAGCAGACGCCTGGTTAATGACTGCTGGTTATGCTGATGCCTGGTTATGCAGACTGCTGTTCATCGGCGACGAAGGCTGGAATTTGCACGCTGGACGTCCACAGAGTGGCGGCAGGTAGCTTTTTCGATGAATCACGTTTTATGCTTCATCGGACATATGGACGTTGGCGTATACGGCATGAAACGTCTGAAAGCGAACACCCTGCAACAATTGCCGGAAGGATCAAAGCTGGATGAGGGAGCATTATGGTTTAGGGAGTGTTTTTCTGGCATTCACTGGGTGCACTCATCATTGTGGAAGGCATGATGGATCAGCACAAGTACGCATTTGTCCTTGCGGACCATGTCCGCCCCTATTATTTTTCCTCAGAATGATGGCATCTTACCATCAGGACAATGCGAGGTGTTATACAGCTCGCAGTGTATTTGCGTGGTTCGAAGAGCACCAGGAGTTTACCGTACTCCCCGACCAGCAAACTCATCCGTATTTAAACCCAATCGAGAATCTGTTGGACCACCTCGATCGGGTTATTCGCGCCATGGATCCTTCAACCGCGTAATCTAGCGCAGCTGGCCACGGCACTGGAGTCGGCATGGCTCAACATTCCAGTGAAACCTTCAGAAACCTAATTGACTCTCTTCCCTGCACGTCTCGCAGCGGTTCGCTCTACCAAAGGTGGTTATTCTGGCTTTTGACAGGTGGTCACATTAATGTGGCTGACTGTGTGTAACTATTAGCTTAAATAATAACAGTGGTATCTGAAAATTTCATATTTAACAGAGTTTGTAAATTTTTAACAACTTTTAACATTTACAATCATATAACCTGCAACATTTACTTTATTTTGATAATGTGGATGGTGCTTGGATAAATCTATAAATGCTAAAATGAAATTTTTGGGGAAAAAAATGTTTACAATATACTATATGTACTATCTGAAACAGAAAATAGGAAATATTTATTTTATCTGCAATGATTTTTTTTTACTTCATCATGGAGGATATGAAGCATATATACTAGTTCTCGTGATGCTCTTTGAAATATGGCTATAGCAACAAGATTTGTAGCATTTAAATATGTTCTTTTCAAGTATTTTAATTTAACATCTCGAAAATTTGATGCAAAATACATAAGAAGTGAGCAGTATCTTTCTAATACAATTTTCGAACAAATTTGAATGCATAAAAGATGTTTTTAATCTTTTTTTTCTTATTACAAATTATTTGTGTATAGCTTTTGTACTTTTTCTGAAATATTTTATTATTTACAACGGTTCTATTTGTGTAATTCTCAAATGAATAATGATAAAAAAATATATATACTTTTGTTAAAAAAAATATATTTATTTCAATATTCGTTCGTTATTTTTTATTTGCTTACACTTCTGCTAAAAAATCTTTAAAAATAAAAACGCTTAATATTCTGAGAAACTTTTATAGCTTATACTCAATCTAGAAGTCATGAAAAAAATCATTATTTAAATTTTGAGAATTTTCTTTCTAGACAAAAATATTTCTTTATCCTCTACAATAAAACTTTAGACATCGAACATTTTGCAAATGAGTCTTTGAAAAATATAATCCCTTTGGCATCAAATAAAGCCAATGATAGGTATTACAAACTGTTATCTTTAGAGTTTTACTCATAAATTGAATAATCCAAGTTTTGACAGTTTTGTCTATTTAAAAATGTGCTTCTTCGAGAAAAGATACAATTTTGTTACTTTAAATTCTGAGAATACTTTTAAAAACTTCATTCTTGTTTGAAAATGTATGGAGGAAATTTACCCGTCTTTTAAAATTCCTATTTGTTTCCACATTCTTTTGAAGGACAGCAAGAATTTTCATTTCTAAATTTCAAACTTTTTCATTTCATTCTGAAAGGTGCAAAAAGAAAAACAACCTGCCTAGTTCTCTGTGGTATGCAAATCACCTTTGTTTCAACTCTTGAAAGAAGCATAAATCATTTTGATGGACGGATTTGGGAAAAAGGAAGGAGTCACGAAATGTGTTTAAAAAACTAATATTTTCAAATGCAATATTGGTATGTTTACTACAATATCCATTACTGTAATACTTGTGTCATGTTTTATGCTGCAGCAATTTGAAGAAGTAGAACTGATATAAATAAATTTTAATTTCAGGAATATGAGATTTATGCGTGTGCGGGCAGGATATTTTACACGATTGCATTATAATGCAATAGTATTATTTTATTTTTTTAAGTATTATTTTTTATTTACTATATTATGCATATAGAAATACTTCTTCTTTGTAGTATGATGGTAGTATAAACTCTACGAAACTTCACCAGAAAAAAATTCAGTGGATTTCCATTTTGGATAACTTTTTGTCAAATTTTATTTTTATTTAATAATCGGAATGAATTTTTCAACTATTTATCTGATGATTTACTATCTGAGAAATTCACATTTTTTTATTATTGAAAAAAAAGAATTTCTATGATACAGAAATTTGTTATTCAATGGATTCCATTTGAAAAGCAGGGGAAATTTTTATTTTATCAATAACTTTCAAAAGTGTAAAATACGTTCTTAAAAAAAAAATGATAATGTAACCACTCCTTTCTTATATCTGGCAACACTTACCGCAGAATATCAGTAGCAGCCCCCTTAACCTTACCAAGTAGGTTAAAGGGGGCTGCTACTGCTACTATCCCTTACCTTAGTAGTGGCCAAGAATTGAGGTGAATGTTTCACTTTTTTTTTTTTTTGCAATTAACTTACATTGCATTTCAAATTACAAAATTTGCCCTTTTTACCCCTTTCACAATTGCGCCCAACGGTTTCGGTTAATTGCAATAAATTCTCTTGCCAACAATTTTTTGCTCGGCAACAATTTTTTTTTTTCAGCTCGCAAGTTTCTTTCTTCAATACAATTATAGATGCTGATCACCAGGATTGTTATTAAATCCACACAACAGGAAATTAATAAGCAAAAGGCTCATTCGGTAAGAGAAAGTTTTGCCAGCACAGGAGGAAATACCAAAGTTAGTAAAAACCAAATCGCATTTTTCTGTCCACTTTAAACAGAAGTGATTACTTGAGCAACAGCCTTTGTTTCTTAACTATTTTCTTGGAAAAGTTATAAACCGTTATTACTTTTACCTTTAAAGAATACTATCATAATGTGCTTATTAAGTGCTTTCGTATATCTGTTAAAATTGTTGATTGTAAGATTATATTAATCTGTAAAATCTAAGGTATTTTTAATCTTGCTTGATTTAAGAAAAGTTTTATACCATAGTACCATCTGTTGTTATTATTAAGTCATAAGTTCTAATAAATCAAATTGCATTCCAAAATAAAATGGCAAATCTGAATTGAGTCATGTGGAATTTGCTTGCTACACAATTCTCAATGAAGTTCTTGATTTTCATCGTCTCTCATCGTTGTCTAATTATGCTGGTTCATGAATGACAACTAAAGCTCGATTGCTCTTTATTCAAGTTCCCTACCGCTTTAAAAAGTAGTCTCAGTAGTTATTATAGCAATGTTCTGCAATGATAGCTGTATTACCTAGTTGAAGTGTATCACGTTTTCTCTAATGCGTTCACGTAACTGCAGAACATTCTCTCTCAGAAATTGTTCCAGAATATATCACCTCATTTCTCTTGGCATGGTGAAGATATCCTGAACTTAGAAGACTCAAACAAATATTGAGACGTGCAGAAGATAGTACTGACTTAAAAATTACTTCTGTTTTGGTATTTTTTTTCTAAATTTTATTGGGGGGTTTGCATTGTAATTCGAAAGTCACATGCAGCTACAATTTCAATAATTTCATTCTGGTTGCCTCATGTTATTTGTGCGTTAAATAGTAATACATACGGCTTTTATATATATCTAATTCTTCATGGTATTGAATTTTGGACTGACCGTATTTTTTTATACTTATAGCACAGGAAGATTATAAACTGCCACAGCTCTTCGCACCAGCATTGTTTTTTTTTATATCACTTTGAACCCTTGCATGTGTTCGATTACAATGCTAACTGTATACGACTACATAGTTGATAGTTTTAGTTCATGAATGGCAGCCTTTGACACAGATTCCAAATCAAAAATTTTTTGATAAAATTAAAGATTACAGAATAATTAATTTATTATATATAATAACGACAAACTTTACAGTTTTATCTAGTCTGTTATGTAGTAAAAACATCTTTATTTCCATTAAAATACTTTATCAAGGTTTTGATGATGGGAACTAACTTGTGTCTTAATTGCACGATAAACTACGGTAAGTTTACAAAGTTATATGGACCTTAATTGAAAATATAATAGACACACACATATGTTAAAAGTACATATATTAAAAAAATTTCACAAACATTTTGTTGAAAGATTTTTAAAAATTATCTACTTTCTCGTAAGAAGAAATGGGGTTGGGTGGATGAACTGAATTTTAAAGTGTTTATGAAAGTAATTATCTTAATCTACAGAACTTAACAAAAAAGTTAAAAAGACAAATATGCAATTAAAAATAAAGATAAAAGATGTTAATTTCAAATTCGAAAATATGTTCCTAATATAGACATAATTGCAAAAGTAGTGAATGCTCACAAATAAATTGTTGTGGTTAGAAAGTACTTATCGTTGCAAAAATAGCAAGTGAAGAGCTTCTTAGATAAATTTTCTCTACTTCAAGTCGTTTCAGGAACCTCTATTTTAAGACGACGATGAGCAGCCTTCCAATTACTGGGATTAAACATATCGGTCCGTGATTGCTAAGGAATCACAGGATTAATTTCTTTGCTGCGCTGTGGGGATTGTTATCTCTAGCCAACTTATCGGAAAAATGTCAGTGCAGAAAAGTGATGAGCTGGTGCTTATTGTAAGTAACATAACATTTGTAATAAAGTAAAGCAACATTTAATTTTTGTTGCATATACATTATCTCTATACGAATAAGATTTGACATTTATTTTACCAATTGCTAGAACATGGTCTTAAGTTCAAAAAAAGAAAAACATAGACATTAATAAAAACCTGATTATTCTTGATCTATTCTATATCGAATATTCAATGAATAAACTGTTTACCAATCATCAATTATGAATTGGTTTTTAAGTAAAGTAGAAAGAAAACATTTTTAAGATAAGTATTTTTTTTTTACATTTATTAAATACTCTTCAACTAGTAAAATAAAAAAAATTAAAATTTTATCTTTTTGTTTTTTATTCCATGAATTATTCAAATATAGATAAAAATAATTCTTATGCTTATAAGAGTGGTAATCAATAATCATAAATTCAAACAGTAGGCTATTTTATCGTTTAACATGTTAAAATCGACAGCATAAAAAATTATATTTGTTGAATTGACAACCTAATTATATACACATATACAATGTCACAAATTAAAAAATTTTTAAACGCATTTTAAAAGAAAAGAAGATAATCAACTATCATGAAGAGCAAGAAATATGGTGATCTTGCTGAAATAAATACTTCCATCTTAAAAAGGACAACGCACGTGACAATTTTTTTTTTATGGAGTTCGTTTTTTTTTCAGAGTGTTTACATTTATCTTTCTACTGAGTTGTAAAATATAAATAATCAAGATGGGAAAGCCCGAGCCAGTAAAGGGCTCGGTTGCAAATGAGGAAATGCAACCGAGTAGATGATAAAGCAAACACCGTGAACTGTTTATTATTCGACAAGTTATAAATCATTATAATTGATCTCACTTATTTTCAGTTTCCTTTCTTTTTGGTTTCAAACAAAAGATTGTTAAAACTCACTATAATAAAGTAAGAAAGATTTTTTTAATATGGTTAATAAAAATGCACAGTATTTTTGCAACAATTATTTACAAATAAGGAACAAATAGTAAAATTGGTAATGCATTGTTATATACTACATTGTAAGAACACATTGTTACAATACATTTGTAATAACAATGTGTTTTTTGTTACAATGCATTGTAATAACGTATTGTTATGTATTGTAATAATGTTACAATGTTTTTGTAATAATAATTGTTAATTCTTTTACATTGATTAATTCATTTACTATATTATATAAAATAGTTTTCTGCATCGCTGAATACGTTATGAAAAAGGCAAATTTAAAAAAAAAAAAAATTTTTAAATATATATTCAGTGTGCCCCATTTTTATAACTGTATAGGAATGAATCAAATTTTAGCTCTTGGGTCAAGCATAGAGCATTTATTGTTCAACTCCATAAACAACTCACGTGCCCATCTTATCTCTTTTGTTGACATTTGCTCCTAAAATCAAAATTTGGACACTACTCGTTCACAATGTAAATAAAATGTGTTTAAAAGTCTGTACAAAAAATTAATAAAATTAGGTTTGGATTTTCGTTATAATATACACTGAAGTGACAAAAGTTATGGGATAGCAATATGCAAATTTTCAGATGGCAGTAATCGCGTAGAACAGGTATAATGCGCAGTGCTTTCGCAGAGCTTTCATTTCTGTTCAAGTTATTCATGTGAAGAGGTTTTGACGTGATGATGACCGCACAACGGAATTAACAGACTTTGAACGCGGAATGTTAGTTGGAGCTAGACGCATGGGTCATGCCATTTCGGAAATCGTTAGGAATTCAACATTCCCAGATCCACTGTGTTTAAGAGATGTGCCGAGTATGAAATTTCAGGCATTACATCCCACCATGGACAGCGCAGTGGTCGACCGCCTGCACTTAACGACCGAGACCTGCAAAGAGTCGTAAATTCTAACAGACAAGCAACACTGCGTCAAATAACCGCTGAAATCAATGTGGGACGTACAAGGGACTTGTCTGTTAGAACTGTGCGGAGAAATTTGGCTTTCTTGGGCTATTCCAGCAGAAGATTGACTCGAGTGCCTTTACTGACAGAACGACATCGCTTGCAGCGACTCTCGTGGGCACGTGAGCATATCGGTTTGGTCCCTAGATGAATGGAAAACCGTGGCCTGGTCCGATGAGTCACGATTTCAGTTGGTAAGAGCTGATGGTAGGGTTCGAGTGTGGCGCAGACCCCACGAAGCCATGGACCCAAACTGTCAGCAAGGCACTGTTCAAGCTGGTGGTGGCTCCATAATGGTTACTGTTTTTTCATGGCATGGACTTGGTCCTCTGGTTACAACTGGGCCGAACATTGACTGGAAATGCTTATGTTCAGCTACTTGGAGATCACTTGCAGCCATTCATGGACTTCATGTACCCAAACAACGATGGGATTTTTTATGGATGCCAATGCGCCATGTCACCGGGCCACAACTGTTAAAAATTGGTTTGAAGAACATTCTGGACAATTCCAACGAATGATCTGCCACCTAGATCGCCCGACATGAATCCCATCGAGCATTTATGGGACATCATCGAGAGGTCTGTTCGTGCCCAAAATCCTGCACCATCAACGCTTTCACAATTATGGACGTCTATCGAGACAGCATGGCTCAATATTCCTGCAGAAGACTTCCAACGACTTGTTGAGTCCATGCCACGTCGAGTTGCTGCACTTCGCCCGGGCGAAAGGAGGGCCGACACGATATTAAGAGGTATCCCATGACTTTGTCACTTCAGTGTAAAAATAATATAAAATTAGAAGTAAGGTTTAATTAATTCAAAGAGGTAAAAAAGGTATAATTAAGGTAAAAGTTATATTAATAAACCAATGAATTAAAGTATAAGAATTCGTAACGATTATTCGCATCATGGTTTCTTATTAATTTAATAACAGACGAATAAATATTAATCTTAAATTTTTAACATATTTGCACTGGTATTTTTTCTACATAAATTAAAAATTTGAAGTATATATAGTTCAAAAATTTACATTAGGGAAAATGAAATAAAAGTACTATTGAATTCGCGTAAAGCTATTATTAAAAATTATAAGAAATTAATAAAATTATTAACAATTAACTACTATTAATTATTTGAACATAATTTTATAGCTTTACAATATTGTTTAAATATTACATAGAAAACATTTTAAAAATGCTATAATTAAATTAATAAAATTCATCTAATAAAGCATATTTTTCACAAAAAGATATTTATTAAAAAATTAATAGCATAAAGATAAAAATATTTTCTTGCTTTATGATATTACCTCTACATAACTAATTTTCATATGTTTTTAATCTATATAATCTTTATTCTATATAATCTTTATTCTATATAATTCTAATAATCTATAAAATCTTACTAATTTGCATATGTTTTTAATCATTCTCACCAGACCTCCCAAAATTTAAATTTATCAAATTAAATAATTTTCAAAGTATATGCGCGTGTACATGACATAAGAGATGTCGTCAAATATTCCGTTTTACGAATGCAAGTTCTTTCAATAAAGAAGAATTTCTTTCAATTGGATAACATCGTATATAAATGCAATATATTTGCATAGGCGAACTCTCACAAAGATTTGAAACATTTTCAAAAATGAGAAAAACGTATCGAATGCACATAAATAGATGTTTGTAGACTTAAATTGATATATTGGATGGGTCCGAAATCTTTTCAGGCGTGAAATAAATTTAGGGATATTTTCAGTATATTTTATAGAAAAGTACTAGATACTAAAAAGTATTTTGATAAAAATATTTCTTAATACAAGAATAAAAATATTTCTTAGTACAAGAAGTAATAAGAGTACAAAATAAGTTTTGTATAACTTCTTCTTAAAATAAACAAATTGTGTATGCATTGCGCAACCTCATCAAACAACTGCGGCTACAGGAGGAAATCAAGACGGAAGTGTTTGAAGTTATACTAAAATTTAGAATATTAGGAATACTAAAATTTGAATTTTAGAAGTCTTTCATACTTTTATAAAATGTAATATTTTAAATTATCAAAAAAAAAAGAGTAAATAAGAAAAGATGAACAAATATTTCATCAATTATCACTATTATAAACTAATCGACTCAATTATCATTAAAAAAAAAAAAATCTGCTTTTTCTGCAAATTGTATGTAGAAAAAAAAATTGTAACTTAATTTTTTATTTAAAGATAACTTTTCCTGGTTTTGTTTTCAAATCAGATAACATTTAAAATACATCTCCAAGTTTGAACATCCTAGAAGTATTTTAAGGAAAAAACTAGTACTCCAAAAGTGAAATGGCCACCAGACTGTTGCCAATATGTTAATAATAAGCTTGATTTTACAGCCTTTTGTAAATTTGTTAATTCTTATTTTAGTTTTCTTAATTCTCTTTCATTAGCTCACTTTTATTTCACTTTATATTGTCATGCGTCTTTTTTAAGTTTACAATTTATTGGATGTTTTTATTAACATTTTGTTATTTTTAATTTTTTATTTTATTAAATACAACATTTGTTGGCTGTTTTAATTATATCATTTGTCTGTTAATTATTTCTGTAAATCTCCTTTATGGAGCACGAGGATTTCTTGTTAACTTCAATAAAATGAAAAAAGAGAATCAGAAGAAACCCTTTTGTTATTCTAACTAATTCGAAAGTTAGTTTTAACCATTTCTTAATGCATCTCTTTCAATAAAAAAAAAATGTGATAAAGTTTTTAATTTATAACATAATCTATACACATACACAAATTTTTTTTTTTATATAGAAACTCTATATAAAAATAAAGGTGAAATAAATATGACATCACAAAAATGTATGCGGGATTAATTTACGTGTACGTACATGTACGTGTAAATTTAAGTGTACTTACGTGAAAGAATCACTTAACGATTAATTCTTACTTAAAGTCACCATTTTTAAATACTTTTTTAATTATATTAACATACTTTAATAGATTTTTAATTAATCTTTAAAAATCGAAAAAAAAAGATTTCGTGTAATTTTTTTTATTATTATGAGTGCCTTGAGACACATCCATTTCTATTATTTACATGAGTTTTTGATTTATATATTCAAGTAAAGCCGATTAAAATATCAATAAGAATGTTAAAAATATTTTAAACGTATCATATTTATATTAAATTCCTTTTCAAAATCCAGAATTCGTATCATACAATATATATTTATAGACTTTATATATTTTTATAAAATATATAAAGTCTATAAATATAAGTCAGGGGTGTATGTGTATGTGTTAACTATTTCATTTTCACTGTAATAGATATATACTATGTGGCAAAATGTATAGAGAAAAAATAAGATGATTTTACTTATGTTTAGATGTGTTATTCGAAATAAGCAACATTCTTTAAATTTATCATATTCTCTTTCCTATATTTAGAAGATCTCTCTTTTTTTTCCTTCTTAGTTTGAAAGTTTTCCAAACGAAATTTTATTCCACATAAATATTAACAACTCGTAAATGGGAACAAACTCTATTTCTGTTTTTAATTAATTTATTTAACGATCTCACTTTTATTTTTAATCCGTTTGTTTCACTTCGAGAATTCTAAACAAGCTGCCACAAAATCTTTTCCGAAGCGCATACAAGCAGACAAAAAAATAAATTTTTCTTTGATCTACCGAAAGGAATTAATTAAAGAACACAAAAAATACTTTTATTAAGTCGTAGAGCGAGCTTGGATTCGCCTCTTCAATTCATTCGATGTATTAAACTGCTTTCTTTGAGAAGCTCTTGGATTCGTATCGTGTATATTAAAGGTCATAAATTTAATTTTACTTTTTCCTGTAATTATCTAATTACAGGCAGAAAATATTTTCAAAAATCACATTTCGTATCAGAAGATGTAATTTTTATGTTTTAGAGAAAGTAAAATTATTTTACCAGTTCAGCGTTTTTTTCAGAAACTTCCTAAATTGATTTTATAATTATTAAATTTAAAATTTTTAAAACATTTGGATTTTAATGATATGAAATCAAAGTAACTTAATTTGTAGATATTCATACTATATTTTCATTTAATAAGAAAATATTTTTCTTTTCATTAATTAGACTTAAAAATTTAAACATGGTTTGAAATATGTTTTATGTAGTAATTAACAATTGAAAAGATCTGAATTCCAATGTACATAAATAAGCTTGAAAACTGTACGTTGAATAAATAAAATATCCGGCATAAAAGTTATTTATGCCTGATATTTAAATTTTTTCATTAAAAACTCCATTATCTTGAACAATAGCTTTAGAGATAATAATTATTATAAAATATTTTTATAAATCATATACATATGTACATAAATATATTCAAATGCGTATTTGCATACATACACTGGTGGACAAAATTAAGAGATGGAAGACATTTTCCCAAATATCTCAAAAATAATATAAATAAATGAAATTTGGTATGGATATAGCTTATTCCATGATAATAAAGTATGCAAAACAAAAATGAAAGTGCCATTCACTAGCATGACCTATTGCCAGTAAAGCCAATGTGGTCTGAACTTAAGGATAAAAGATGACAATAAAAGTGAGGCTTGTACAGTGTGTGTTGCCTCTAGTATGGTGTATGGTCACCCCTGACAGACAGGCAGCATGCACAATGCGTATGCATGCTGTTAATAAGGGAGTTAAGGAGGGTTGTGGAAGACCATCCCATTCTTCCACCAGAGCAATTTTTAACTCCAGAATGGTTCTGGGGAGGTTGACGCATCGCAATAGCTCTCCCAAGAGCATCCCAAACATGTTCAATAGATTCAGGTCAGGGGGATTTGGCTGGCCAATCCATTCGTTGAATATCCTCGCTTTCCAGATACTCATCAACCATGAGAGCCCTATGTGGTCGCGCATTGTCGTCCATAAAAATGAACTCAGGGCCAACAGCGCCCCTGAAAAGACGCACATAGGGCTCTAGGACCTCTTGCCTGTACCTCTGGGCATTCACGGAACCATTGTCAAACACATGGAGCGGTGTGCGGGTATCTTGCATGATCCCTGCCCAAACCATGACTCCTCCACCAGCATAATGGTTCCTTTCGATAACGTTGCTAGGATGGTATCGGGTTCCAGGTTCCCACCATATCAATAACCGTCCAGAATCAGGTTGTAGACAGAATCTGGACTCATCGGTGAAGAGAACATTAGCCCATTGAAGCTGTGTCCAATTTTGATGTTGTCTGCACCATTCTGCACGCGCTCTTTTGTGGGAGAAAGGGAGTGGTATGCAAATAGCGGGCTTCCAGGCATACCGCCCTCTTTCATGGAGTCTCCTGGAAACTGTCGTACTCGAAATTGATGCTCCTGTGGCAGCCACGAGGCCCCTAGACAATTGAGTGGCTGCAGCCGTCCTCTGGCGCTTAGCTGAAAGGAACAAATATCGGTCTTCATTGGCCGTTGTAGCCCTCAGGCGACCTTGTCCTGGTCGTCTGCATACTGTCCCACTAGTTTTAAATTGACTCCACAAATTGAAAATGACGCTTGGTGTTATATCCAATTCCCTAGCAATCTGAGCTTGGGACTGGCTTGCCTCAAGTCTACCCACAATTCTCCACCTCATACCTTCGTCTAAACGATGATGTTCACTCATTTCACCTAAAAACCAGCAAGAAACAACAAGATTATTCAAAAAATGCACTAAAATCTGCAACTGTGTTGGAGAGCGGAATGAGATGAACAGCTCGATGCGGACTTTTTATACCTCCTGCTGGCTTAGCAACACCCACAAGAATACGTAAACTTATCTCAGGGCCAATAGCGCTACAGTGACCATATATGGCAATCAACTGTCCAGGTTTTGTGAGGTATTTTTAGAGAAATATGCGAAAATGCTTTCCATCTCTTAATTTTGTCCACCAGTGTATATATGCATATACATACATAAAAAAATTGGACCTTGATCTACAGAATTATATGAATACTTGGTCTAAATTCTAAAAACAAATTGTTTTAGAAACAAATTTCAGTTTTTGTCACCAAAACTTTTTTTTTCATTTACTGCTTTTGTGAAAGACATGAACTTCACAAGACATCATACTCATTCACGTCAATAAATACAAGGTTCACCTGGTAGTAGTAATTAAAATCGTAATTTAATATGATAAAAAAAAAGGTTTTACAGATTCAGAAGCAAAACATTGTATTGATTTCACCAATTGATTCCTCAATGAAAACCCAAAAGAAACATTCCATCGTTTTAGTGTCAGATACCAAATCTCTACTACTTTAAAAAAACACACCTTTTTAGAGATTTACACTTTTTGAACAGAGCTTAAAAAGAGAGAAAAAGTAAATCTTCACCAAATCTGGGATTTTAGGGTCTTCCCCAAACGATTATAACTCTTTTCCCCCATGAGAGTTGCCTCCGAGCATGCTGGGATTACAATAAAAATCCTCGCGACGTTTCTTCTAGCTAGTTTCCTGCCTCAAATCTTCTTTGATTAATAATTCCGAATTGGGTTCAAAATACTTTCCCCATACAATTACAGTATTTTCTAAACAGTAAAAGAAAACGTAAGTATGTTCTGGAGAGCGATTTATGTTAATTGTAGATTTATGTCCATTGGCATTTAAGTACGATGGCCAAAGTTTTTCAGAAGTTTTTAAAAGAAAGAAACACATAAATAATTTTACACGAATCTTTTACTACTTAGTAGTCACTAATAGTAAACGATAAATGTTGTATAATTTATTCTTAAAATATGCTCATTGCGTATGCATTGCACAATATCAAACAATTGAGATTACAGTCGGAAAGCAAGACGGAGGTATTAGAATTCTTAATTTCTCAATCATACTAAAAATGTGGAATATTATGAATAATAAAATTTGAATTTTAAAAATCTTTCATGCTTTTAAAAAATGTAATGTTTTAATTATAAAAAAAAGAGTGAATAAGAAAAGATGAAATTAAATCTCAAAAATTAAAAAATACTTCATCAATTATCATAAATTATTAGATCACACAGCTTTATTATCAAAATTGCATTATATTATGACAATTATCACAATCATAAATTAATCAACTCAATTATCATTCAAAAAATTGTCTGCAATTTTTATTTAGAAAGATATTTTTTTATACTGTTTTTGATTTCAAATCAGATAACATTTAAAAAACAGCTTCTCCAGGCTTGAACATCCTAGGCGCATTTTAAGGAAAGAACTTGCACTTCAAAAAATGAAATGGCCACCGAACTTTTGTCAATTTGTTAATAAGAAGACTGCTTTTACAGTCTTTTGTAAATTTGTTAATTCTTATTTTAGTTTTCTTAAATCTCTTTCATTAGCTCACTTTTATTTCTCCTTGTATTTTCATGCGTCTTTTTAAATTTACCATTTATTATATGTTTTTATTAACATTTTATTATTTTTAACTTTCTATTTTATTAAATATAACATTTGTTGGATGTTTTAATTATCCTATCATTCGTTTCTTAATTATTTCTGTTAATAAGTCTCCATTGTGGTGAACGAGAATTTCTTGTTAAATTCAATAAAATAAAAAATGAGATTCATAAGAAAATCCTTTTGTTATTCTAATTAATTCGAAATTTAGTTTTAAACGTTTCTTAATACGTCTCTTTCAATAAAAAAAAAGTGTGATAAAGTTTTTAATTTATAATAAAATTTATACACATCCACAAATTTTTGCTTTCTATAGAAAATCTATATAAAGAATAAAGGTGAAATAAATATGACATGATAAAAATTAATTTATTTGAAAAAGAATAACTTAATGATTAATTCGTATTTAAAGTCAACATTTTTAAATACTTTTTAATTATATTAATACATTTAAATACTTTTTTACTCTTTAACAATTTAAAAGATACAAGATTATTTTGTGAATCGTTTCAAAATTTGAATATGATTGGTATGAGCCAAAAACATACATTTCTATTATTTGTATATTTTGTATGAGTTTCCGATTTATATAATCAGTAATTTGATTTACATAATTTTAATTTAAAAATATCAATAAGATTGTTAAAATATTTTAAACGTATCATATTTGTATTAAATTTCTTTTCAAAATCATTCATTCTTGTCAGATATATATTTATGCATAAACATTTAAAAATATTTATTACTTTCACTGCTGATACTATTTTATAATTTACAATTTATTACATTATTTCGTGTATTTAGAAATGTATCTTTTTTTCTTCTGATTTTTGAAACGAAATTTTATTCCTAATAAATATTAACAACTGGTAAATGGGAACAAAATCTATTTCTGTTTTTAATTAATTTATTTAATGATTTCCCTTTTATTTTTAATCCGTTTGTATCAATTCGATAATTCTAAACAAGCTGTCACACAATCTTTTTCGAAACGCATACAAACAGACAAAAATAAATTCTTCTTTGATCTATAGAAATCAATTAATTAAAGAACACAAATACTTTTAATTAAGTCATAGAGTGTGCCTAGATTTGCCTCTTCAATTGATTTGAAGTATTAAATTACTTTCTTTGAGAAGCTCTTGGATATTATAATGAATCGTATATTAAAGGTCTCAAATTCAATTTTACTTTTTCCTAATTACGAGAATGTAAAAGCTCGGATTATTTTAAGAAAATAACAATGGCAGAACATATTTTCAAAATCACATTTCATATCAGAATATACAATTTTATATTTTGAAAAAAAGTAAATTACTTTATCAATTTAGCATTTTTTTTTTTTTGTGGATCTTATAATTATTAGATTTAAATTTTAAAAACATTTGGATTTTAATGATATGAAATGGAAGTAACTTTAAATGCAGATATTCTTACTATATTTTCATTTGCTAAGAAAAAAGCTTTTAAAACAATTTATATTAATTGCTGAATTAATATTTATGTTATTTGGGCAATTTATATTCATTCACTTTTTTTGTAGGATTTCCACATTTAGAGCATACAAAATTACAATACATTACAAAATAAATAAAAAGGACAAATTCCCCCAAAAAATCTATATATTTTTTTTTTTTTGCAATTAGAACAATATTTTTTAATGAATTGGCTAGTTACATTTTCAATATATATTTATATTTAAATGCTTACTTTTAAACGAGAAAAATGTTTGCCACATTTTCCATATTAAAAAGTAAGTGCAGTTGTGGTAAGGCTATTTCCTGAATTCCTAAACTAAAAAAGAGCAATCTTTAATTTATTTAAAAAAGAAAATAATGACTTTCATGATGATAAAAAAAAAATGAACAAAGAGCAATCGATCATTAGAAAGTAAACAATTCAGAGAAACACTGTTGGAAGCACAATTAATGATTTGACTAAAACTGGCATGTCATTCGTTGCATATGAAAATGGAGGGATAAATGGCTTTTAACAGTTTCGAATGTGTGTTATGAGCTTCTTCTTCCACACTAGAACAAAGTTATTTAAGCTTCTAAAGATATTCCAGAAACTGTCTCTTTATTATCAGTTTAATTTAAACTTAATTTGATACACAAACCAACAATAGATAGCTCACTGGGTAAGATTTTATACATTTCACACCTTTTCTTGGGTTTACTGGAATTACAGGTAAATGAAAGACTAAAATTTTAACTAAGAAATCAATTAAAAGGAAATCAACTCTACGATAGCAATTCTTATTTCGCAATAGAAATTGAAATATAAACACGACTTAGTTAATGCGTGGAATTTTGAATATCTCTCATAGCTCTGAAGGTTTTAGGACTAAGATATTCTTGAGCAAATTATTATGCATAGTATTATATACAAACATTTTACAAAACGTTTCTTAACTTAGCTCCTGACTGAGCGTGAAAACTTTAAATGTTATCGTCGCCTATTAAAACTTAAATTCAACAGCCACTGCAGGATGATCCTCTTCCCGAACATCTGCCCCTGCTTTGCGCGAAACTTCAGTGGCAAAGAGCCTTTGCAACGATTTGAAAAGAATCTACTTCCTGGATTACAGTTTTGTCTGGCCTTGTCTAGTCCGTAAAACCATTAGTCTTTTTCTAATTTTGTTATGTCTGTATTTATTTATAGCAATATTTTAGTCCTTTGTTTAGTTTGTGTTAATACATTTTTGTGTGTCCATGAATACTTCTTTTCATATATTTGCTGGAACTTCTGTTTTCAGCTGATACTTTATAAGCTACGAAAAATAGTTGAGATTCAAATTAAAAATCAAGTTTACAAAATATAATAATCATGTCCACATCAAAGTAGTTGAACTATAATAATGGTAGCTAAAGATAAAATGTCATACATCCATGGCAAATGAGTTCTTTACATTTTTCAAATATCTAACGAAACAATCTTATACAATTTTTAGCTCGTGAGATTCATTAAAAGAATCCACAAATATATTGGGTTTTTTTGTTTCTTTTACATAAAATTGAAATATGTTAAACCTTTATTATATAGAGCATGTCGATGAGAAAATGAAAAAGCACGACATATCAAAACGATTTAATTAGTCATTTTCTGAGACCTTTTTCCCAAAAAAAGCGAAATATTCGAAGAGTTACTATAATTTAAATGTGTTTAGACATTCGTTTGTTTAAGCCACATTTGGAAGAATGAGATTTTCCAATATTCAGGGTATTCCATTTAACAGCATAAATACTTGAAGTTAAAAAAAGTATATGGATCACATTTGCTTTTTATCTATTTCTTTCAATAGATTTCTTTTAAAAAAATTTAGTTCCATGGCTTAGCTTTTCAGAAAAAGATTTGTAGACTCATGATTTAAAAGTTATGGATTTTCCTTCATTTTACAAACTAAAATATTTCAACGATGGAAATATAACACGTGAAATATAATTTTTAACGAAATTATTTATAATAGCAAGATAAAAAATTAAACAATAAAACTCCTCCACTATTATCTTTAATATTTATATACCTAAAAAGGAAAACTAATTTTTAAAAAATAAATTCATCTGTTTCAAATGTACTTGAATGTGATCTAACAGATTGAAAATGATAAAGTACGTTCTATAAGTGTAAATAATAAGCAGCAATGTAAACATTGTTTTTATTAGTGCATCCCAAATATAAACAAATGATAATAATAAAAAATGATATACAACCAGAATAGATATTGGCAATTGATGGCTAAAACTGAACGTACAAAAGGATAAATATTTTAGAAAATTTCATCTTCAGCTTTACAACAGACCACCCAATACTAATTGGCTCTGAAATTCTGATTTTTGCAATAAAAGTCATTTCAAAAAAAAATTAATAATTAGTTAGTACTTTCAAATTACACACACACTTCTTTGGTATTTGAACTAAATAAAAATTTATTAATATTATTATTGAACTCGTAAAAATTATTTGAACTATTACTTTATGCTCTTTTATGATGACTTTAAAGAATTAAGGTGTAAAATGCGTCAGCCCCAAACGAATTCAGTGCTAAAGAGCTTTTCATCCTAAGCATTAAGAAAAATATCTTTACTTTAACCAATTCAATCCCCATTTTTCCCAAATGTTAGCTCTACTCAATAAATGAGCTTCTAAAAATAAGATAAGCGTTTTAAAAACGAATATTTATTGCGAATTCCAAGTAAGAACTTTTTATTGAACATGCAACTGAAAGATATTCATAAGATTTATATTTGTAAAAGCATCCATTTAAATTTATAAGCTGTCATATCCATGCTGCTTCATTCCTTAAGTTGTGTTGGCGATTCTAATGCATGATGTCTATTAAATAATAAAAGAATGTACGTGCGTGCGTGAAACTATCTAAAAAGTTCTTTAAATAAAATATTCGAACAATGAATTTTTTTAATTAAATATTTATATGAACTAAAAATTTACATGTTTATATATATATATATATATATATATATTGGGGCAAATTTATGCTTACACCTAAAAACAAAGTAAAAAAAAATTTCAACACAAAGCAAATTAAATTGAGTTAATTGTTTTTCACAATATATAAAAAAAAATATTTTTAATTCTTTATCATAATAAGATTATTATATTAATATTTCATAATTATTCATTCTTGCTGTTAAATATTTATTTTTCTAATTAAATTTTCTAAAATCAAATGCAGAAGTAAAAAAGTTTATTTTTTATTTCTTCATAATTTTTACATAATAATTAATAATCATATAATGATCACAGATCTTTCTTTATTTATTTATTTTTTTTTTGTAATATTGGGCCACAACTGGTATCTTTTTGCAATTTAGCAAAAGAAACATTTTATTATCTGAATGATTTGGATATCATAATATTAAAAGCTACTTCATTCTGACGATAATTGTCTTGTAAAAAAATAATGCAACACTTTTATGATATGTTTAGGATATTATAAATCGATAATGAATTTTATCTACAACAACAAAGTTTGTCAGTTGTCAGAAAACTAGATAATGCAGAGAAAATATTTATAGTTCCTTTTCATCAAAATTATTGTTTTGATTTATGCCACGTAATAACCATGATGGGTTATTGGTAGAGAAAAGGTTCGAATGAGATATTGCTCTTCGAAATAAACTCTTGCTATGTGTTATCTCCATAACGAAATATAACTATACAGCAACAATTATTTTGAAAGAGAGGAGGTTTTTTATTTTAATGTGTTTTATGATCTGTCATTGATTAAAAACTATTGAATTCTTTTTTTTCTCTAATTTTCTCTGATCATGCAATTATTTAATTAAATACAGAGTAAATTGATAAAGATTAACAGCGACATTTTTATTATTTTGTGATCAAGAATGTTTTGTTTTCTTTAATATACTAAGAACTCTTTGTCAGTGCATGTTATAAGAATTTATTAATCTTACATTACCTACGTATACATAAAATGAATTGAATTAAAACGAAAATTAATTTCTTATAAAAACTGTTCACATTAGTTGCTGAATAAAAAAAATTTTAAAAAACGTGTGTTGATGCTGAAGATGTAGTGTACATCTAAATCAGATACACCATTTAAGAAGGATAGCCTCAATAGAGATTGGACGCTTTGGTGCCACAGCAATTTAACTGCAATCTTTTTTTTTTAGTTAACTGCAATTTCAAGATAAAGTAAAGTTCCCTTGGAACTGTTGCTAGTTTAAAAATACTAAGAAAATTACGTCTTTAATACATCAATTGTTAGATGCTATGTTAATATTTGGTTTCATTGATGTTATTGTTAGTGAAAATGTCTCCCTGAGCATAGGGTAAAATTGATATCAATCTTGTATGAAATTCTACAAAATTAAAATGCTTACGCTGACGGGATAAATGTTATTGAAGTATCCATACGCCCCATTCATTAACTAACCAACCTGACTACTTTTATGGTATTTTTATGCAGACGAAAATGAAAAAAGGAATTCAGAAGATAACAATTTCATATACAAAATACCATTCCTCATCCCGTCTTGCACACCCTTCAAGCAAATCAAATTTTAATGATAGGTATTGACCTTCCCTAAATAGTACTGCTTCGAATACGGAAACAAGAAATACATATGGAAACAAGAAAACATTCCGAGACGTTATTTAAACGATTTCGGATAACTCGCATTCATCTTTTTCGATTTCGCGAAAAACGATCCCCTTTCCGACGTCGTTCCGTTAGGGGGGCAGATGAATCCTAACAAGACGAATGGATATTCGACTGAATTCTAAAGCTATCACTGCGGAAAGAAGACGGAATTCATACCTCGAGAGATTTCTGCTTTCGCGAGGGCCCCGTCGTCGGAATGCCAAAGGCGCCTGTGTTTTTCGCCGACTTATTCCGCACACGTCAATGTTCGGGCGTGGAATATTTTCCCCTCTTGGTTTTTTTTTTTTTTTTACTTTTATTTTGTGTAGTGTGCAGAATATTGAATCATTCGTTTTTACATCGATATGAAATCATTAGTTTGTGACAAACAAAATAGATGTATCACAGTTTGATATTTTCGTTTGGAGGAATAACTATAACAGCTGTGATTGTTTAAGTAAAGAAGAAGTAAGTGATACATAATACGAAATATTCTTGCCTTAAATGAAGGCATTCATATTGAAAAGGATAAACTAGTAATAGATTTTTACCAGCTGGAAGAAATCTGAGTATTGAGTACTGTAAATAATATACGTTACATAATTTTGACATTTTACTTATTTATTAATATATTAGTACTTAAAACACTTGAAAACTGTTTTTGTATTTCAAAAGTAATCACATTTTAATTTGTATTATATATATATATCACAAAATGTTTGTTCGCTTGCTAGTGTATTAAAAAAGATACATATGATTAAGCGGAAGAATCAAGTTAACGTCCAAACATTTCAGCAATGGGAATTTTTTTTAGAGATACTAATAATTTATATGCTCATTTTGATTTGTGGTAAAATAAATTTTTCAAAAATTCGATTACACTTAATGTGCGAGTTTCAATATATCTTATTTTTATACCTCAGATCCATACAAACATCTGAAATTAAATACTGCAGCAGATAAATTTAAGTATTACTTTAAATGCAAGAGTTTGCTCAATATAAATTCTCTTTACGAGTGGTGACCAAGACAATCCTACGTATTTGCTTAAATATGCAACAACATGATGGCAAGTCTAACGCGCGACTTCATTTTACAGTGACAACTGAAATGAGAACACTGAATGTAATTGGAGGGTTAGATTTCCACCACAGAAGTAAACCCTCTTAAAATTACTGTTTCATCTTAAAGAATATGTTACTGTTCAAATGGGAACAAAAGGTATTACTTCTAATGATGATGATCTTCAAGGATTTTAATGATGTTTCCAATTCGCAAAATTTGAATTATTGTTTTAATGAATTTGAGATTTTAATTGAAGAAAGATTTTATTAAGGAATGGGATGATTAAATGAGTAAAAATGTCATTCAACAACACATTAAAATAAAAATTATGAATTGATGAAATATATTTTTTAAATATTTAGTGGATAAATATTTTACTGAAAAAAATGGCAAATTAAATTTCTTTTCAGTGTAACACATTAAAAAGAAAATTTGAAACATTAAATGAGTGAAGTATTTATTAAAAATTTTTTTCATTGTTAAAATCTAATTCCATACTCCGTGGAAGTTAAATATTTTTCTGAAAATATATTTTTCAGGTCGTATTATCAATCCAAAATTTCAAGCAGTTATTTCAAACATTGTTTTCATCTAAGAACCTTTATCAGATATAATTTAGAATGTTAAGTCAATTTATATAATATCTCACAATTTTAAACATGAGCGATAGGTTTCCAAATGCATTTAAAAATTTCTAGGTCTTATTTAAATGCTTAATATTTAGAATAACAACGATAATCAATCAAAAATAAAAGTTATTAGTTCTTAAGAAAGTTTCAAACAAATCATTATAAAAATCACTTGAAACCTCTGCAGACATTTAAATGATCTTCCATCTCACAACTACAGAAATATTTTTGTTAAATAAATGTACCTAAAATAGCGGAAATTTCGTTTTTCTTCAATTTGATATAGATAAATTTAATAGGTACTTTACAGATTTTAATGTGCAAGATACATAGCTTGCTTCTATATAATAATTCATTTATGATCCAGACAATTCTGTAAAATTGATATTTTGATTATACATAATTAATACAAAATAGAAAATATTTTAATAATAGCAAGCATATGACCATGAATAATTATGGTCAAATATATTTTTTAATATGTTTTTCAACTTTATATTCGTATCTACAGCTTTTCTCGGCAATAAAAAGTTATGTATCTCAATATCATTTCAAATTAATTGAAAATCATCCATCAATTTAAGATCTCTTTAACTTCCAACATAATGAAGCTAAAATTAAATATTTAGATATATAAAAAAATAATAAACTGCTTTTTAAACATAACTGTTATTACGTAACCCTATTTTGATTTTCATGCATACTTTCGAATTTGAGTAAGATTTTTATATAAGATTAATGTTTTACTGAATTTATTTTTGCTTTGTTTACCTTTGGTAAAAAAATCTTTAGAAATAAAAATTTAGACGTTAAATCCTCAAAATAAAAACGCTTGATATTCTCAAATAACTTTACTTAAATAGTTTAAATCTATAATTTATACTCAACCTGGAAATCACAAAAAAATAGTCATTTAATTTTGAGAATTTTCTTTATAGACAAATTTCTTTTTCTTATATAATAAAACTTCAGACACTGAAGATGTTGCAAATGAGTCTTTCTCTAATCCTTTGTTAGTCAATAAAGCCAATGACAGGTATTGCAAACTGTTATCTTTATAAATATACTCATAAATTGAATAATCGAAGTTTTGGCAGTTTAATCTACTTAAATATTTGCTTCTTCGAAAAAAGATACACTTTTGTTACTCCAAACATTGAGAATACTTTTAGAACTGTTTGAAAAATGTATGGAAGGAAATTTACCATCTTTTTAAATTCCTATTTATTTCCACATTCTTTTGAAGAACAGCAAGAATTTTCATTTTAAAATTTAAAACATTTTCTTTTCATTCTGAAAGGTGCAAAAGAAAAACAACCTGTCTCGTTCTCTGTGGCATGCAAATCACCTTTGTTTCAACTCCTGAAGGAAGCGCATGAATCATTCTGATGGATGGATCGACGGATTTGGGAACTCTGGGAAAAAGGAAGAAGTCACGAAATGGGTTTAAAAACTAATATGTTTCAAATGCAAGATGTGTGTGTTTACTACACTATTACTCTTATGTCGCGTTTATGTGAAAGAAAATTATAATTTCAGGAATTAAGATTTATGCTTGTGGAAAGGTTATTTTATACTACTTCTAAATGCATTTTCTATGTATTATTATAGTATAAACTTCACCGTTTTTGAAGAAAGTCACGAAATGTGTTTAAAAAAATATGATTGGTGTGTTTACTACAATACATCCTACTGAAAACTTATGTCGCGTTTTAATTTCATAAGTAGAACTATATAGGAATTTTTATGCATTTGTGGAAGGTTATTTTATACTACTTCGTATTATGCAAATAAAAAATATTTTTCTATGTATTATTATAGTATAAACTTCACCTTTTTTGAAGAAAGTCACGAAATGTGTTTAAAAAAACTAATATGATTTAAATACAAGATTGGTGTGTTTACTACAATACATCCTACTGTAAAACTTATGTCACGTTTTATGTTGAAGCAATTTGCAGAAATAGGACTGTCTGAAAAAATTATAATTTTAGGAATATGAGATTTATTAATATATTTGTGGGTAAGATATTTTTTACACAATTGCATTATAATGCAATAGCATTATATTTTTTTCAAAAGTATTATTTTTATTTACAATATTATGCAAATAAAAATAATACTTTTTGTTGTATTTAGATGGTAGTATAAACTTTACGAATTTATTAGCTTTACTTATCAGAAAAAAAAATTATGTGTGTTTCAAATTTTGTTTTTTTTATTTAATAATCGGAATGAATTTTTCAACTATTTATCTGATGAATTAATTTAAAAAATATGAATTTCTCAGATAGTATTTGAGAAATAAAAAAAAAATGGAGAATTTCTATGATACAGAAATTTGTAATTCAATGGATTCCATTTGAAAAGCAGGGAAATTTTTATTTTATCGAAAACTTTCAAAAGTGTAAAATACGTTCTTAAAAAAAATGATAATGTAACCACTCATTTCTTATATCTGTCAACACTTACCGCAGAATATCAGTAGCAGCCCCGTATTACAGGTGGGCTGAAAAGTTCATAGGCTGTCACACACATGGCGCTACTAGTATTAAATCCATATGATTTTTAGTTAGCAGTAACCTTCAAAAGGCACATGTATCAATTTGACAGCTGTGGCACTATTAGTATGCGAGTTATAGCATTTTTAGTGAAGTTATAGCATTTTTAGTGTTCATAGCTTGCAGTCCACTCGGCTGACTGTCGATTGGACTCCGGTGTGAAATGATGGAGCCATGTTTCATCCATTGTCACATATCGATGCAAAAATTCGGGTTTATTACGATTGAACAGCTCCAAACACTGCTTAGAATCATCAATTCGTTGTTGGTTTTGGTCGATGGTGAGCTCACGCGGCACCCACTTTGAACAGAGCTTTCGCATATCCAAATATTCATTCACGATATGTCCAACACGTTCCTTTGATATCTTTAGGGTCTCAGCTATCTCAATCAACTTCACTTTACGCTTATCAGAAATTATTTTGTGGACTTTTTGATGTTTTCGTTGGTAACAGCCTCTTTGGGGCGTCCACTGCGTGCATCGTCCTCGGTGCTCATTTCGCCTCGCTTTAAATTTAGCAAACCCCTTCTCTGCGGTTTATTTTAATGGTGCAAAGTCTGAATAATGTTTATCAAGCCAAGCCTTGGCTTCAATAGTACTTTTTTTTTTTTGCCAAAAAGCAATGCTATTATTACAATTAGTATTAACACACGAAATTCCTTTTTATCCATTTTTTCAAACTAACAAAAAGTTGCTTCACTAAAACTGCTATAACTCACGTACTAATAGTGCAACAGCTGTCAAATTTATACACGTGTCTTTTGAAGATTAGGGCTAACTAAAAATCATACGGATTTAATACTAGTAGCGCCATCTATGTGTACGCCTACAAACTTTTCAGCCCACCTTATATATATATTAACTGAACTTCCTCGGTAGTGGCCAAAAACTGTACCACCTTTTTTTTTTGTTTCGCAATTAACTTTCATTATATATCAAATCACAAAATTTTTCCTTTTTACCCTTTTCACAATTGCGCCCAACGCTTTTGGTTAATTGCAATAAATTCTCCATGCCACTGCTCGGCAATAACTTTTTTTTTTTTTTTCATCTTGCAAGTTTCTTTCTATAATACAATTGTGGATGCTGATCACCAGGATTATTAAATCCTCACCATAGGAAATTAATAATCGAAAGGCTCATCCGGTAAGAGAAAGTTTTGCAGCACAGGAGGAAATTACCAAAGTTAGTAAAAACCAAATCGCATTTTTCTGTCTATTTAAACCGAAATGAAACAAAGCCTGTTGCTCAAGTAATCTTAACTATTTTCTTAGAAATATTATAAATCGGTATTACTTTTACCTTTAAAGAATACTGTTATAATGTGCTTATTAAGGGCTTTCGTATATTTGTCAAAATTTTCATTGTAAGATTATATTAATCTGTAAAATCTAACGTATTTCTAATATTGCTGGATTTAAGAAAACGTTTTATATTATAGTTTCATCTCTTATTATTAAGTCATAAGTTCTAATAAATCAAATAGCATTCCGAAATAAAATGACAAATCTGAATTGTCATGTGGAATTTGCTTGCTACACAATTCTCAATGAAGTTCTTGATTTGTATAAGCAATAAACAAATATATTTTAGTTTTGCTCTTGTGTGTAGTCGTATTTAGAAGTAAATGTAAATCTTTTCAGAATAGATACTTTTTCCTTGCTATTTTGTGATAGAAAATTAATATATGCTTCTTGTATTTTAATACATATATATAATCAGCAGAAATGTAGGCGTATAGAAAATCATTTATGTTACTTTCGTTTTGATTCTGATCTAAAAATAAACAAATATTAATGTAGAAATGTTCTAATTGCTTCTGTTTTTGGTATTTATTTTTTTTTTAATTTTTATTAGTAATTTTACAGATTCAGAAGCAAAATATCTCATTGAATTCACCAAATGACTCCTCAAAGAACATCCAAAACAAACATTCCATCTTTTTTTGTGTCAGATGCCAAATCTCTTCTACCTTTAAAAAAAATTCTTACGTACACTTTCTGAACAGCGCTTAAAAAGAGATAAAAAAATATATAAACCTTCACTAAATCTGGTGAAATTTTATGGTGTTCCCCAAACTGTTATAACCACTTCCCCACGAGCTGCCTCAGAGCATGCCGGGTTTACAACAAATCCTCCAGCTTTTTCCTGTTTCAAATCTTTTGTGATTTATAATTCGGACGTGGATCAGGTTCAAAATATTCTTCCGACACATTTACAGTATTTTCTAAACAGTAAAAGAAATGTTAGTGCATTCTGGAGAGCGATTTATGTCAATTACCGATTTACGCCCATCGACATTTAACGGCGATGGCCACAGTTTTTCAGAAGAAATAAAGAAAATCACTTGATTTTAAAGAAAAGGAAAACAGAAGCAGTTTTAGTTTAAAGGTCGAAAATCAAGTTTTAATCATTTCTGAAACTAAAAGGAAAAGATTTTTGTAACATTTTCAAAATAATATTTTTATTATACCACAAATAAAATGCAGTAAATAATATTACGGCTCGTCGTTGTCCAATGATGCTAGGTAACTAACATGAATGACAGTTAAAGCTCAATTATTCTGCGTTCGAGTTCCCTGCCGCTTCGAAGAAAAGTAGTCTCAGTAGTTATTATAGAAATGTTTTGCATCGACAGCTGCACCGTCTGGTTGAAGTTTATCACGTTTTCTCTCTAATGCGTCACGTAGCTGCCGAACATTTGCTCTTAGAAGTTCTTCCAGAATATATCACCTCGTTTCTCTTGGCATGGAGAAGCATATCCTGAACACTTCAGGAGACTCAATGCAAAAGTTTAAGGCATGCAGATAAAACTACTTTGGTTTACAAAATAGTTTTTTTTTTTTTTTTTTTTTGCATTGAATTCGAAAGTCACATGAAGATACAATTTCAATACTTTCCTTCTTGTGTCTCATGTTATCTGTGCGTTAAATAATAATAAATACGGCCTTTTATGCATCTTATTCTTCATGGTATGTAATTTTGGACTGACCGCAGTTTTTTTTACTTAATCACACTCAAAGAGCACAGAAAGATTTAAAACTGTCGTAACACTTTTCACCAACATCGAATTTTTACGTCACTTTGTACACTTACATGGTTGATGGTTTTAGTTCATGAATGACGGTCTTTGCAACAGATTTAGCATCAATAGTTTTTCTAGAATTAAAGATTACTGAATAATTAATTTTATTATATGTGACTACGACAATACAATTGTTATAAAATAAACACTTATGCTAGTCTGTTGCGTTAGCCATTCATCTTTATTTCCATTAAAATTATTTATCCACCCTTAGATGATGGAAACAAATTTGTGTCTTAATTCCAAGACAAATTAACGAAAGATTAAAAATATATACGGACTTTATTTGAAACTAAAATACGCACATATTTTAAAGTAAAGAATTTTCACAAACATTTTGTTGAAAGATTTTTCAGAATAATCAAAAGGGTTGGAATGGATGTAGCCAACTATTCACAGATTTGGCATGAAGCAGGCACGTGCCTCGTGTTATTTGTGCGTTAAATGGTAATAAATACGGCCTTTTATGCATCTTATTCTTCATGTTTTTGTATTTTTGGATTGACAGCAATTTTTTATATTCAATCACACTCAAAATTATAAACTGCCTCAACTCTTGGCATCAGTATTGATTTTTTTTTTTGTATCACTTTTTTACCCTTGCACGTGTTCGATTACAATGTTAACCGTAAACCAATACATAGTGGACAGTTTTTAGTTCTTTTGGCACAGATTCTAAATCACTATTTTTTTGTAAAATTAAAGATTACAAAAATTAATTTATTACATTTGATAACGACAAACTTTTACACTTTTATCTAGTCTGTTATGTAGTAAAAACACCTTTATTTACATCAAAATTCTTTTTCACACTTAGAAGACGGAAACTAACATGTGTCTTAATTCAAGATAAACTTCGGTAAAAATATACGGTCGGTAGATATACCTGTCCTTAGTTGAAACCAAAATAGACACATATTTTAAAAATGCATATATAAATTTTTTACAAACATTTTGTTGAAAGATTATTTAAAATTATGAACTTTCTCTTTAAAAAAAAAGAGGATGGGGGAAGGATGTAGCAACTATTCACCGAATTTTAAAATGTTTATGAAATTAACAATCTTAATCTAGAGAATTCAACAAAACAAGTTAAAAAGATAAACATGCAATTAAAAATAAAGATATTCTTTTCAAATTCGAAAATACGTTTCTAATATCGACATAAATGCGAAAGTAGTTGTTGCCTCGAAAACCCAGGTCCCGTGCATAGGGGGAGTCAACGCCCTATGTCCAGTAAACATCCTGTCTGTGGGGTGTCTGGCAGGGGGTGAGATGACGAGAGAGAAAGGAATGTAAGAAAGGGGAGTTGAAACCACTGTAACCAAAAGAGTGGTTTATAATGTTATTACAATGCATTGTAATAATAGTTAATTCTTTACATTGATTAATTTATTTACATATTATATAAAATAGTTTTTCTGAAAAAATACGTTACGTCCTGATATTTATTTACTTATTATATAAAAAATATTCTGAAAAAATACGCTAATTTATATTTATTTACTATATTATATAAAATAGTTTTTCTGAAAAATACGCTGAATACGAAAAAATCCTGAATACGTCCTGAAAAAAAGGAAAATGCAGGGAGAAAAAATTCAAAAAGTGGCCATAGGATTGGCTTCGTTTAGTGATGTTGGATGACGTTAGTGACCATCTCTTGCTCGAAGTCACGAAAAAAAGAGCACGAGGCAGTTATTAGCTTGACTTGTGAAAAACAAAAAAGAAAATATCTGAAATCTCGGAGTCTATTCAGTGAGCCCCAATTTATAACAGACTGCGAATGAATTTGAATTTTTCTCCGGCCAAACTTAGAGCATTTATCATTCAACTCCATAAATAAACTCATCTGCGCATCTTTTTTCGCTTTGCTTACATTTGTCCTAAAATCAAAATTTGAACACAACTCGCTCACAATTGAAAAGAAAACGTGTTTAAAGACTGTGCATAAATAAAATCAAATTAGTCGTGGTTTTTCGTTATAATATAAAATAACAACGTTTTCGCAAATTGAAATTTTTATTTAGTAACAAAAAATGAATGAAAAAATAAGGTAAAAATTTGAGAAGTAAGGTATAATTAATTCAAAAAATAAAAAGTTATAATTAAGGTAAAAATTAAATTAATAATCATTAAAAAGTTTACGAATTCGTAACGATTATTCGCATCGTGGTTTCTTATTAATTTAATATGATTAATAAATATTAATCTTAAATTTATTCATATGATTGCACAGATGTTCTTTTTAAATAAATTAAAAATTTAAAGTATATATATTTTTAAAATTTACATTAAGGGAAAACGAAAAATAAAAGCATTATTGAATTCGTATAAAATTAATATAATTAATTAACTATTAATAATTATTTGAAAATAATTTTATCGTTTTACAATATTGTTTAAATATCACATGAAAAAAAAAATTTAAAAACCCTATAACGAATAAATAAAATTCATCTAATAAAAGATATTTTTCATAAAAAGTTATCCATTAAAAAATTAATAGTATAAAGATAAAAATATATTCTTGCTTTGTGATATTGCCTCTACATAACTAATTTGTATATATTTTTAATCTATAAATAATCACCAGACCTCCCAAAACTTAAATTTATCAAATTAAATCATGTTGAAATGGATACACCAGTGTACATGACATAACAGATGGCGTCAAATATCTTTTTATGAATGCAAAGTTCTTTTCAATAGAGAATAATTTCTTTCAATTGGATAACATCGCGTGTAAAATGCAATATACACTCAAGAGCCAAAACATTATGACAATAACAAGAGTTGGCCCACCTTTGGCGCGCAACATAGCTTCCAACCCGCCTTGGCATTGATTAATACCACCACTTAATATCAGTTAAATACCACTTCCACTTGATCACGTGCCTTCCACGTCATCCAGGCGAATTCATTGCAAAATGTAGGGTGGTCATAATGTTTTGGCTCTTGAGTGTATTTGCATAGGCAAACTCTCACAAAGATTTGAAACATTTTCAAAAATGAAGAAACGCATCGAATGCACGTAAATATATGTTTGTAGACTTAAATTGATATATTGGATGGGTGCAAATTCTTTTCAAGCAAGCATGAAATAAATTTAGGGATATCTCCGTATAACGCCAATTTTATAGAAAGAATACTCTCTCCAAAAGTGAAATGGCCACCAAACATTTGTCAATATTTTAATTAGAAGCCTACTTTTATGGCCTTTTGTAAATTTGTTAATTCTTACATTGATGTTTTTTAAATCTTTCTTCCTTGTCTCAATTTTATTTCTCTTTTGTTATGTCATATATTTTTTAAATTTACCATTTGTTGAATGTTTTCATTATTTTATCATTATTTGTCTGTTACTTTTTTTCTAGAAGCCTCCTTTGGGGTTCACGAGGACTTCTTGTAAATTTCAATAAAATAAATAAGAAATTCGGAAGAAAATCCTTTTGTTATTCTAATTAATAATAAGGTTGGTTTTAATCATTTCCTAATGCATTTCTTTTACTAAAAGTATGGTAAAGTTTTTAATTTATAACAAAAATCGATACACATTCACAAATTATTAGCTTCACATAAGAAAAACTATATGAAAAAGAATCACTTACAATTCATTATTATTTAAAGTCAACATTTTTAAATATTTTTTTTTAATATATTAATATATTTTAACATTCTAATTACTCTTTAACAATCAAAAAGAAATAAGATTACTTAGTAAAACTTTTCAAAAATTGAATACGGTTGCTATTTGATAAAAAATCCATTTATATTATTTATATATTTTTTTTATTTTTTATAATCAGGTGAATCTAATTAAAATAGCGACGAGAAATCTAAAATGTTTTAAACATATATTTATATAAAAGTTCTTTTCAAAATCATGCATTCTTGTGAGATAAATTAGTTATGTGTAAATATTTAAAACTCTATTTTACTTTCATTGCTTATACTATTTTATTGGGAAAAGAGAAGTATATAGAAAAATAACATTATTTGCTTATAATTACAAGCGTTATTCGAAAATAAGTATTTTTTTTTTTAATTTATCAACTTTTATTTGGTAAATTTAGAAGAAGTGTCTTTTTATCTTATGATTTTGAAAGTCTTCCAAACGAAATTTTATTCCTCATCATTATTAACAACTCGTAAAAGGAAACAAAATCTATTTCTGGTTTTTAATTAATTATTTAATGATCTCATTTTTCTTTTTAATCCGTCTGTTTCATTTCGAGAAATGTTGCAAAACAAGCTGTCACAAAATCTTTTAGCATACGAGCAGACAAAAAAATCTTTTTTTGAATTAATTAAAGAACACAAATATTTTTTTAATTAAGTCATAAGAGTGCGCTTGGATTAACCTCTTCAATGGATTTGATGTATTAAATTGCTTTCTTTGAGGAGCTCTTAGATTCGTAACGTATATAAAAGATCATAAATTTGATTTTACTTTTCCTCTAATTACGAGTATGTAAATTTCGGATTATTTTAAGAAAATAATAATGGCAGAAAATGTTTTTGAAATTCACATTTCGTGTCAGAAGATATAATTTTTTATTTTGGAAAAAGTAAATTATTTTATCATTTAAAAATTTTTTTCAAATACTTCCTAAAATAAGATATGAATCTTATATTTATTAAATTTTTAAGGTTTTAAAAGCATTTTTGATTTTAAAGATATGAAATGAAAGTATTAGATAATCGTATTATATATTCATTTAATAAGAAAATTTCTCTTATTAATTAATCTTAAATTTAAATATAGTTTGAAATCGGTTTTATGAAATGAATAAGAACTGAAAAGTTCTAAAGTCCATTGTACATAAATAAGCGTGAAACCCGTACGTTGAACAAATAATATATCCGGTTTAAAAGTTATTTATGTCCGATATTTTAATTTTTTAAAATTAAAACCTCCATTATTTTTCAACAATAACTTTAGAGATATCAAAATCAATTTATCAATTTCAATAACAAAAAAATCAATCAATTTATCAATTTCAATCAAAAAAATCAATCAATTTATTAATTTCAATCAAAAATCAATCAATTTATCAATTTAATTTACATTAATTGAATATTCATATTATTTCAGTGATTTATATGCGTCCAAATATTCGTAGGATTTCAAATTCTTTTGATTTCCAAATGTTTCTTTTTTTTTTTTGCAATTAGAATATTTTTAATGAATTCATTATTTAAATTTTGAATATATTATGAATATTATGTTATGTTGATTATTATGACTATGTTGCTAGTGCAAAAGGTTTCCTGCTATATTTATTTTCTATATTATTAAAAATTAAGGCGGTTGGAATAAGTCTATTTTCTAAATTCCTCCACTAAAAAAAAAAGAGCCATTTAATTTATTTTAAAATGAAAATAATGATTTTTACGATGATTGATTTCTTTCTTTTTGTTCACTTTTTGAAAAGATAGAAAAATAATAAAATTGATAGAAAGTAAACAATCCAGACAGACGTCATGAATGGAAGCAAAATTAATAATTTTATAAGAACTGGCATGCCATTTGTTGCATATGAAAATGAAGGGAGAAATCGCTTTAAACAGTTTCGAATTTGCGTTGAGTGCTCCGTCTTCCAAGCACAATTCTAGGGAGCAAACTTTAAGTTTTTTAAACATTAAAACTTTTTAAGTTTTTAAGTTTTTAAAGAATTTTCTAAAATCCTCTCTTAACTATTAGTTAAATTTAAACTTTTGAGAAATTTGGGTACTTACGTATTAACGGTACCTTGGCTACAGATTTGGCGGTTTTTAAGTGTTGCCAATCTAACAGCTACAGATTTGGCGGTTTTAAGTCGCGCCAATCTAACAGCTACAGATTTGGCGGTTTTAAGTCGCGCCAATCTAACAGCTATTTGCTGATTTTGACGCCGTTTTTTAGTGCTACGAAAATGAGTATTTGGGATTTGCCAAAACAGAACAAGATGCAATTTTATTTTTCAGGAGCGAAATATTTTACCAAAAAAACGAAAATGTCTCAATTTCCATGACATGAAACTTTATTTTGGTAAACGTAAGTTTTGGAAATGCAATTTCAGTCAGTGTGCTTATTATGTGGGACTTAGAAAAGACAACTGGTTTGAGGGAAGCAGAATTTTAAAAACCGCCAAATCTGTAGCTGCGGTTGGCGTTCAAAAGATAACTGCGTGCGCGTGCGAACTACAAGATTGCTCTTTATTGGCGCAACTGTAGCCGAGGTAGCGTTAATACGTAAGTACCGAAATTTGTTATACAGACCATCAATAGGCAGTTCATTGGGAAACACTTTTATGCATTTTACACATTGTCTGGGTTTTACTTTTAATAATGGGTAAATGAAAGAGCTGTTATTTTAGCTAAGGAAGTAATTAAAATGGAAATCAACGACAAAAACAGCAATTCTTATTTCACAAAGGAAATATAAACAGGACTTGGTTAATGTCTGGAATTTTCACTATCTCTCATTGCTCTAAAAGTTTTAGAACTAAATCTTTTTCGCAATTATTAGGCTTAGTATTAAAAACATTTCACAAAAACTTTTCTTAACATGACTCTAACGGGCGAGAATACTTTAAACATTTTCGCCTATTCAAGCTAGAATTCAACCTCTGCCTGATGACCCTCTTCCGGAACAGATGGTCCTGCTTTGTGCGAAACTTCAGCGGCAAAGAGCCTTGAAACACTTTAAAACAAGAATCTATTTCCTGGATTGCAGTTTTGTCTAACCTTGTCAAGTCCACAAGAAACATTAGTCTTTTTCTTACTTTTGTTATGTCTGTATTTATTTATTGTAATATTTCGGTCCTGTGTTTATTTTGTGCTAATACTTTTTTTTTTTTGTTTCATGAATACGTCTTTTTATATATTTGCTGGAAGTTTTAATTTTAGCTAACACTTTTTTTGTAAGCTTCGCGAAATATTTTGTGGTAAAAATGTTTATTTTGAGCTTCAAATTAAAAAAAAATATATTTGTCTACAAAATATAATAATCATGTTCTCATCGAAGCAGTTGAACTATAATAGTGGTAACTAAAGATAAAACGTCATACATCCATGGCAAATGAATTCTTTACATTTTTCAAATATCTAACGAAACAATCTTATACAATTTTTAGCTCGTGAGATTCATTAAAAGAATCCACAAATATATTGGTTTTTTTTTTTTTTTTTTTTTTTTTTTTTTTTTACATAAAATTTAAATATGTTAAATCTTTATTATATAGCAAGTCGATGAGAAAATGAAAAAGTACGATATATCAAAACTATTTAACAAGCCATTTTCTGAGACCTTTTTTTGCCCTAAAAAAGAACGCAAAATGTTCGAAGGTGTTACTATATTTTAAATGAGTTTAGACAATCGTTTCTTTAAACCGCATTTGGAAGAATGAGATTTTTCAATATCCAGGGTATTCTATTTATTAGCATATATTTGAAGTAAAAAAGGTGTAAGGGTCTCATTTGCTTTTTATCTATTTCTTTAAAAGACTCTTAAAAAAAACTTAGTTTCATTGCTTCGATTTTCAGATACAAAATTGTGTTCTTATGATTCAACAAGTAATATAATAAAAAAATTTAAAGTCAATCAATATTTTTTTCACTATATTGCAGAAAAGTCCTTTACAAATAAAGTTGAAATTTTCCTTTTACATCTGGCGCCATCTATAATTAGGTACATACAACTTAAATCTAAAAAATGTATTTGAACAAAAAACAAGTTCAAAAAAATGTATTTGAACAAAAACAAGTTCAAAAAAATGTATTTGAACAAAAACAAGTTCAAAAAAATGTATTTGAACAAAAACAAGTTCAAAAAAAATGTATTTGAACTTGAGTGGAGGAATAAAATTTATTTTATTAACGATTAAAAATTTGAACAAGGAATATAGCGAGTGTGTGAACTAATAGTAAGAATTGAAAAATAAAGGATTCTCCTTCCTTTGAATATAGCGAGTGTGTGAACTAATAGTAAGAATTGAAAAATAAAGGGTTCTCCTTCATTTGGCAAACTAATACATTTCAACGTTCAAGTCATACATTCAAACTAATACAAATGTAATTTTAACTAATTATTTATAATTATAATAGTACGATAAAAAGTAAGCAATAAAATTTATTCACTGTTATATTTAATTTATGATGTTGTCTAAAAAAGGCAAACTAATTTTTTTTAAATTAAATTCATCTTTTTCAAAGGTATTTTAAGGTAATCTAACTCATCAAAATTTGCAAAGTACGTTCTATAAATTCTGAATAACAATGCAATCGTCGTTTTTAATAGTGCATCGCTATAAACAAATGACAAAATGACAAAAATAATATATAGTCAGAATATGGGCATTTAATGGTTAAAACTGAACATACAAATAGAAAAAAATATCTGAGAGAATTAGATCTTCAGCTTTACAGCAATCCATCCAATATCAATATTTTTATACTGATTGGCTTTGAAATTCTGATTTTTGAAAAAAATGTCATAATTTAGACTTTCAAATTACACACACGTTTCTTCGGTATAAAAAAAAAAAGATTGTTTTTTTTTATTATAAATTATGGTTGAATGATAGATTTTCATAATTCTTGACGATACAAGGCTCTATAAATCTTTGAAAATCATTTATGTATTTTTTTTTGTTCTAATGCAGCTGGCAAACACTTAGACAGCTTGGTTTTGGATGTCTTAAGGGAAGCGCTGCACAGATGTTACTCACTTTGCATTACCCGGGGTGTAACTTGAAGATAAGCCATGGACGCGGAGCAACAGTGCCCCGCGACGCTCTACGATCCTATTAGGACCGGGACCTACGGCTTAAAGGGGATTCGAACCACTACAAACATCCATGGCACCACCGGGACTCGAACCCGATACCTGTGGTACCGAGCGCCAGAGCACTAGCCACTCTGCCATTTAGGCCCAAATATTATGTATATGCCCATATGCCCATTTATGCATATAAAACAGAAAAAAAAATATTGTTTTTAGTTATATCAATAACTTTACATAGTAAAACCATTGGTTAAACAACATCACAGAATTTTCTTCCTCCTTCAAAATAAATTTTTTGCACTAACAGCCAATAAAACTGTGTTTTATTCACTTCTATTTTTAGTGTGAAGCCTGAAAATAAAAATTTCTCACGTCTTACAAAAGTTATTGTTTTCAATACTCCGTCAGACACGTTAAAAATCTTCAAGTAGAATCTGATTAAAATGTTGATCAATATTTTAATTCTTAAAAAATCAACATTTTCATCACATAAAACTTATTTAATATAGTGAATTAAAATTTTATTAATTTTATTATTGAACTCAAAAGCTATTTGAACTATTTCTTTGATTCTTTATATACATTATAAAAAGAGCATTAGGTTTAAAATATATTAGTTCCAAATGGGTTAAGTGCTAAAAGGCTTTTCATCCTAAGCATTAAGAAAAATATCTTTACTTTTACCAGTTCAATCCCATTTTTACCGAATGTTAGTTCTGAAAAACAAATAAATGTGCTTCTAAAAATAAGATAAGCGTTTTAAAACGATCGACTATTTGTTGTGAATTGCAAATAAGAACTTTTTATTAAACATGCAACCGAAAGATATTCAGAAGAGATTTATATTTTTAAAAGCATCCATTTAAATTTATAAGCTGTCATATCCAAGCTGGTTCATTCCTTAAGTTGTTTTGTCTATAATTTCCTTTTAATATTAACCAAAACTAAAATGTTTTATTTTATGCAAGTCTACTAGTTTTCAATATAATCCACAAGACTATATATATATTGAGACAAATGTATGCCTACGCTTAAATGAAAATAAAATTTCTCCACTAAGGAAATCAAATTAATCATTTGAATTAATTGATTTTTTTATATTTCGTAAAAAAACCCAATTAATCTTTTTAATTATTTCTTTTTTGTCGTAATAATAGACTTATAATAATATTTTATATTTAATCCTTCTTGTTTCTGAACATTAATTTTTCTAATTAAATTTTCCAATAACAAAAGCAGAAGGGAAAAAAAAAAAGTTTTATTTATTACCTTTTTTTTATTTCTTCCTAATTTTAAATAATAATTAATAATCATATAATGATTAATATTTTTTTTTTGCAATATTGGTTCACAACGCCTGGTATCTTATTTCAATTGAATAAACAGAAACATGACTGAATGGTTTGGATATCGTAAAATTAAAAACTACAAAAATTATTGCAACACTTACATGATCAGATTATGATATTATAAATCAAAATAATAAATTTTATCTCCAACAACAAAGTTTTCCAGTTGTCAGAAAACTAGATAATGCAGAGAAAACATTTATAGTTCCTTTCCATCGAATGGATTGCTTTGATTTATGCCACACAGTAACTGTGATGGATTATTGGTAGAGAAAAAGTATGGAATGAGATATTGCTCTTCGAAATATGCTTTTGCTGTGTGCTAGTTTTTTTCTCTATATCTAAATATAATTATCTCAGCAACAACTGTTTTAAAAGAAGAAGATTTTAATTTTAAATATAATTATCGTATAATCTGTTTTATAATTTGTCATCTATAAAAACTATTGAATTTCTTTTTTTTTTTTTTTTTACTTTTGTCTGATGATGGAATAATACAGCTGAATACAAAATAAACTGAGAAAGATTAACAAATATAATTTTATTTTGGCCTAAAATGTTTTTTTGGCTTAATATATTAAGAACCCTTTACCACCGCAACATACGAGGGTCCCTCTGAAATTTTGAGATGCGACTAAATGGTACAAGTTTAACTTACCAAATTTTAAGAGTTTTCAAAGTAGTCCCTTCCAACATAATGAACATTTGCAGACGATTTTTATGCTTCTAAAGAAGATTAAATGCTTCACGCCATCCATTTCTTGGAATTGATGAAAAATATGCTTTTATTGCCTCATAAACCTCATCTTCGGAATGAAAACGGCGACCACGTAAATTTTTCTTCACATTAATAAAAGCCGAAAGTCACACATAACAAGATCAGGGAAATAGGGTGGATGTTCTATCACTTTAATGTGTTTTTGTTTAAGAAATTCGATTGTCGTTCTTGCCGTATGAGAAGATGCTTTATCATGGTGAAGCATGGGTCTCCTTACATTCACTTCTTGAAGAATTTCTGGAAGACACTTAGTGGTATACAAGTTAGCTGTGACTGTCTTCTCTCCCTCCATCTTGATGACTTTGACCAGTCCCGTACTTCTGAAGAAAATGGCATACATTACTTTTTTCATTGCTTGTTGTCTTTTCACTATTGATGGTTTGGGGTCATCTTCAAAGACCCATACTTTATTGTCTTGTCTTGTTGGAACGTCAAAAAACGGTATGTAAGTTTCATCACCAGTTATAATTTTAGAAATAAGGCGTATCCACCATCGTTAAGTAATTTTATGGTTTTTTTTGCAGATTCTGACACTCTCTGTTTTTTGGTGTTCTGTTCAATTATGGGGGACCCAACGACAAACTAATTTTTCATATGCAATTCTTCATGAATAATTCTACGCATAGCTGCGGATCTAATGTTAAGTTTCTTCTGTATCATTTGGTAAGTGCAGCGATTATCATCGACTAACATTTTTCGTATGGCCGACATTTTCTGGAACTACAGCTGATGAAGGTCTTCCTGTGTGTTCTTGATCCAGCAGAGAACTTCGACCTCTACGAATTTCTGTAAACCTTCTAAATACAGTAGCACGAAAAGTAGCTTCGTCTCCATGTGCTAGTTGTAGACGTTGAAGGCATTACTTCTTGATTTAACCCCACTTAAAAATCATAGAAAAACATAGCGCGATAATGCTCTAGCATCAATTCCATTTTCCTTTCTTTCAAAATCTATTCTACGACAGCTAAATTGCAATTGTTGCCACAAATGATAGTCTGTGGCCATAAAAGAGTTCAAATTTACAAATTTAACGAATATTTTTTTTTCTGCGTTTGTCGTCTGCCACTGTTTCAAAAATTTCAGAGTTACCCTCGTATAAACATTTTTTAATCTCACATTACGTAAGTATACATAAAATACTTCGATTTAGAACAAAGAATTAATTGATTATAGAAACTAACGGTCCACATTAATTGTCTGATTAAGAAAAATTTAAAAAACACATGTTGATGCTGAAGATGCAGTGTACACTTAAATCACATTCATCATTCAAGAAGGACAGCCTCAAGCGAAATTGGATGCTTTGGTGCCATTGCAATTTAGCACGGCCACACTATCATCGGACGAAATCTAAGGTTAACTCTCATCCCTGGAACATAACGGACTTTTGCTAATTCATCTTGAATTTCGCCGCCATTCACGTAAACTTACGATTCGAATCGTTTGTCGAATCACCAATTGAGAGTAAATTAAGAATTCAGCAATTCAGAACCTGAAATGCTTCCATATGCGGTAGATAGGGTTGAACGTGCGAGTTCTAAGCGTTCTATATTGACCTGGTTTTCTATCAATTCTGTTGCTCTCTGTGTACACTATAACGTTATTAAAGCATTTTCAAACCATGTATGGCTGTAGGACCCTATCCCACCTAAAATTATGCATATCTAGCTCTGAGACATGTGTATATATTTATTGATAGTGTCCATTTCTGTTTAAATTTGTCGTCAATCATCATTATCTATTTCTGTTGTCATTAATATGTGTTTATCATTTTATTTATGTAATTTTTAATGTATTAACTTCATGTTTTTTTTTTTTTTTTATTCTATATTGTATTTTTTTTGCTGGTTTCATTATAAAAGAAAAAAAAATCTCATCTTTTTCATGAATTAATAGGAGGCTACCTAAATTCATTCATAGTGAAGTGTAACGTAAAGTAAAGTTTCCTTGAAACTGTTGTTAGTATAAAAAATATTAAGAAAAGTATGTTTTTAATATATCAATTGTTAGATGCTATCTTAATATTTTGTTTCGTAGATGTTATTGTAATAAAAAGACGACTCTGAAGTTGAGGTGAAATGAATACCGAGCTTGTATTGAATTCTTTAAAATTAAAAAATTAAATATTTATACTGAAGAACTAAATGTTCTTGAAGTATAGCCAAGCTGGCTACCATTTATGCCATTTTTTGTACAAACAACAATAAAAAAAAAAAGAATTCAGAAGATAACAATTTCATAAAAACACATCCCTCAAGCAAATCCGAATTTTAAAGATATGTATTGACCTTTCCTAAATAGCACTGATTCGAATACAGTACACAAGGAAACAAGAAAACGTTCTGAGAGCATATTTAAACGATTTCGGATAACACAGATTCAGCTTTTTCGATCTCGAGAAAACGATCCCTCTTTTCCGACGTCGTGCCGTTAGGGGTGGAGGGGCAGAGATGAATCTCCAATAAGACGAATGGATATTCGACTGAATTCTAAAGCTATTACTGCGGAAAGAAGACGGAATTCATACGTCAAGAGATTTCTGCTTTCGCGAGGCCTCGCCCTCAGAATGCCAAAGGCGTCTGTGTTTTTCGCCGAGTTATTCAGCAAACGTCAATGTTTGAAGCGTGCAATATTTTCCCTTTGGGTTTTTTATTATTTTTTTTTTTCGTGTAGTGTTCAGAATATGGAATCATGTATTTTCCATCAATATGCTATCACTAGTTTGTGACAAAAAAAAAAATAGATATATCAAACTTTGATATTTTCATTTGGATGAATACGTAACTATAACAGTTATTATTGCTTGAATAAAAAAAGTATGTGATACATAAAACAATATATTTTTGTTTTAAATGAAAGCTTACACGTTAAAAAGGATATACTGGTAGTAAATTTTTACCAGCTGGAAGAAATCTGAGTATTGGAGGATGGTAACTGAAATACGTTAAATAAAATGCCAAAATTATGTATTTTTAATACTTTAGTACTTAAAACACTTGAAAATTGTTTTTATATTTCAAAAGTAATAAAATTTTAATTTGTGTATATAACTCAAAGCTAGTGTTCAGCATTATTAAAAAATCAGTATGATAAAGCAAAAGCACCCTGTTAACGTCCAGCAATTTCAATAAGGTGATTTAGCGATACTAAACATTCATATGCTCCTTTTGATTAATGGTAAAATAAATATTCAAAAATTTGCATACACTTAATGTACGAGTTTAAATAAATGCTTATTTTTATACCTCAAATTCATACAAACATCTAGAAATAAATCCTCCAGTAGATAAATTTAAATATTACTTTAAATTAAAGTGTTTGTTAAATGTAAATTCTCTTTCTGAGTTGTGGCCAAGACAATCCTACGTATTTTCTTAAATATGCAACAACATGATAGCATGTCTAACGCGCGACTTAATTTTACATTGACAACTGAAATGAGAATAGTGAATGGAATTTAATTGGAGGATCAGGTTTCCAACGAAAGTAAACGCTTTTGAAATTGCTGTTTCATTTGAAGAAATGTGGATATAATTGTTCTCTGCAAATGTGAAAAAAAAGGTATTGTTTCTAATGATGGTGAGCTGCAATGATTTTAATGACCTTTTCAATTCTCAATATTTGAATTATTGTTTTATTGAATTTGAGATTTTGAATTGAAGAAATATTTAACTGACGAATGTGACGATTAAATGATTAAAAAATTTCATTCAGCAAATCATTCAAATAAAATTACAAATTATGCAATATATATTTTTAAAAATATTTAGTGGATACATTTTGTTACTGGAAAAAAAATGACAAATTAAATTTCTTTTCTGTGTAGCACATTAAAAGCAAATATAAAATATTAAAAGATTAAATAATTTAATGAAAAATATTGTTCTTCGTTAGAAGCCAACTCCATACTCCTTGGAAATTAAATATTTTTCTGAAAATACATTTTTCAGGTCGTATTACCAATCAAAAATTTCAAGCAATTATTTGAAATAATGTTTACATCTGAGGCCCTTTAGAAGATATAATTTAGATTGGTAAGTCAATTTATATCAGAACTCTTAATTTTAAACATGCATAATAGGTTTCCAAATGAATTATTTAAAGAATTCTTTTAAGCATTATTTACGTGCTTAATAATTACACCAATATTGCCCAGTATGAAAAATGGTTTCAGTAATCCTTAAGAAAGTTTTAATCAAATCACTATCAAGATCAATTGAAATCTCTGAAGTCATTTAAATGATCTCCTACCTACAGCAATATTTAGTTATATAAATGAAGCTAAAATAGCAGAAATTTCGTTTTCTTGAATTTGATGTTGATAAATATGATAGGCACTTTTACAGATTTTAATGTGTGATATACATAGTTTGCTTCTATTTAATAATCCATTTATGATGCAGATAATTCTGTAAAATTGATATTTTGATTATACATAAATAATACAAAATAGAAAATATTTTAATAAGCATAGCAAGTATATGAATAAGTCATGAATAATCATGATCAAATGTATTTTAAATAATTTTCAACTTTATATTGATATCTACAGCTTTTCTCGGCAATAAAAAGCTATGTATCTCAATATCATTTCAAATTAATCGAAAACCATCCATCAGTTTAAGATGTCTTTGACTTCCAACATAATGAAGCTAAAATTAAGTATCTAGATATTCAAACAATAATGAACTGTTTTTTAACCATAACTCTTATTACGAAAACAGAATAAATTTTGATTTCCATGAATATTTTTGTTGAATTTTAATATCATTTTTATATAAGATTAATGTTTTACTGTATTTTATGCTTTGTTAACCTTTTGGTAAAAAAATCTTTAAAAATAAAAGTGTAGACATTAAATCCTTACAAATAAAAAATCTTGATATTCTCAAATGACTTTAATTTAGACTAAAACTCAGTTTGGAAGTCACAAAAAATCGTCATTTAAATTTTGAGAATTTTCTTTATAAACAAAAATATTTCTTCATCCTATATAATAAATTCTCTAATCCCATTGGCATCAAATAAAGTCAATGACAGGTATTGCAAACTGTTATCTTTATAAATATATACTCATAAATTGAATAATCCAAGTTTTGACAGTTTCATCTATTTAAAAATGTGCTTCTTCAAAAAAGATACAATTTTGTTACTCAAACTCTAAGAATACTTTTAAAACTTGAAGCTTACTTGTTTGAAAATGTATGGAAGGAAATTTACCATCTTTTTAAAACTCCTATTTGTTTCCATATTCTTTTGAAGAACAGCAAGAATTTTCATTTCTAAATATCAAACATTCGTCTTCTCATTCTGAAAGGTACAAAATAAAACCATGTCTAGTTCTCTGTGGTATGCAAATCATATTTGTTTCAACTCCTGAAGGAAGCATACATCATTTTGATGGATGCATCGACGGATTTGGGAACCCGGGGAAAAGGAAGAAGTCACGAAATGAGTTTAAAAAATCTAATATGTTTCAAGTACAAGATTTGTGTGTTTACTATAATATCTCTTATTGTAAAACTTATGTTACGTTTTATGCTGCAGCAATTTGTAAAACTGCCTGATAAAATTATAATTTTAGAAATATAAGATTTATTCATATATTTGTAGATAGGATATTTTACAGAATAATAATTTTCTTTGAACTAAGGTTGTAGTATAAATTTAACCATTTTCATTTCTTTTATACACTTCTCAAAAAAGAAAGTCAGTGAATTTCCGTTTTGTTTTCCCTTTGGAAAACGTTTCATCGAATTTTATTTTTACTTAATATTCGAAATGATTTTTTCAACTATTTATCTGAGAAAACATTTTTTAACATCTTACATTTTTATTATTTGAGAAATAAAGACGAATTTGTATGATATAGAAATTTTTTATTCAATGGTATCCATTAGAAAAGCATGAAAAATTTTAATTTATTGAAAAGTTTCGAAAAAATATCTTGTCAGAAAATGATAATGTAACCACTCTTTTCATATATCTGACAACAGTATCCTCTTCATACTGACTGACTTAATTTCCTCAATAGTAGCCAAGAATTGTCATTGTGATGGCAAATGCGATATGTAACTTAAAAATACAATAATAAATATTGAATCATAATTATCCCCCCTCCTTTCACAGTATCCTTTTTGTGCATTACTTTTGCCCTTTCAAATTATGATTATTTGGGTGACGTATACATGAATAAACTTAAAATAAAAATTTACTTTATCTCAATTTAATTAAGTAGAAGCAATATGAATTCATTCATAATGCAAGGTTGGCAATCTAAGTTTCTGCATCTATTAACAGTAGTAGTCAAAAATTCAGCAATAATTAAACTCACAGGATTGATATATAATATTTTACAAAAGATTATTAAAAACGTATAATATCTGTAAAATATAATAATTTGAGATAATGATAAAATATATTTATAAAAAGAAGAAAATGATTCAAATTTTGAAAAGAAATTTATGTGCATTACATTTCCGCTTTGGAACAAGAGAAAATGAGCTTATCAACAGCTATTTAAAGTTTTTACATTAAAAATGACGAGTTGAAACATACAAAATAATTTGTTATTATTTTCACACAGAAATTCGACGAATACAACGTCACCAATAGATTTGCAGTATTCAAACTGGCGTTTTTATAGATTGAAAATAAAAGAGTTAAAATTTAGCAGGAAACACAATAATATTTAAGTATTAAATAAAAGAAGTAAAAATGTAAGGCAATACATATTTCATTATAATGTTTGTTTTTTTTTACCTTACTGCTCGGTCAAAGAGATAAATTTATTGAATAAATGAAACTAAAAATATAATGAATATTCAGTGTTACGACTTAAAAAGATTTCAACATGTCTTACAGTAAATAATATGAAATGATATTTTCTTAACTTTAAATACAAAGAAACCCTTAAGACTTTTAGTTTTTGCCTTACATTTTATGGTATAAATTGTTTTAAGTTTACAAAACATAACATATTTTTAACACATAATAATTAGTGTACTCAGAATTTCGATATCATTTATATAATATTAAATTTCTTTTTAGAAAAAAATAGAGTTATTACCCGAAATATGAATTATATGAATCATTTGTCTCATATTTAAAACACATTGTCGTACTGTGCATAAAATTAAAATATAAGCTGACACAAAAATAAGGTTGCGAATCTGTAGATTATGGTCAATTTACAGATTACTTCAACTACAGAAAAATAATAGTATGCAACCATAGCTTTTTGATTACAAGTTGAAGTAAACTTCAATAAAAAAAAATCCGGTGTATTAAATTCGTTAATATAATAATCATTATAACAGCTTTTTTATAACAATATGTATTAATTTCTTACCTTGCTTGTCAATCTTCTTTATAATTTTTATTCTTTTTAACAAGTCTTCTTTCAAGTCAAGTCTATTTTTTTAACAAAGTAACACTTCAAATTCATAGAGAAAATTGAATGTCTGATTCTTGACAATTCTGTAACTTATCTTGATTTGACGTCGAGTTTTACTTTCACCAGTCAATTGTTTTATCTTGAATTCACCAGCTGAAGTCCGGTATTGAAGAAACATTCCATTAAACTGCATCAAAATGTCATACAGTTATTATTTATTTATTAATTTAAGTGATGTTGAGGTTTTGTATTCGCCATTTTGTTTTTAATTTCCCGCCTAAAATTCATTGGTTCATAAACCGGTTTGTATTAGATTGAAATTTTCTTAACTGGACTATGGCAATGAAATTTGAAATTTTATTTTCCAAAAGAAAGACGTGATATTCGGATAATGCAGACTATTTTTATTTCGAATTCTAGATTTTTAAAAATATTTCAATTCATTATACAGAAAGTAAATTTTTAAAATAAAATCTAAAGTGTACGTACAGATTTTAAAATTCGTTATCCTCTATGCTGTTTGGGCGTCACATGTTTGATGTGAGTTGTATTATTATAGAAAAAGCTTGATTTAAAAAAATAATTACATATGGCAAATTCTCTTTAATATTATTCGATTCGATTTTTATAACATCTCGAGTTTTTTGTTATGTATTTTAAAAAGTTTGGTAATTTTTCTAATTATCTATATTGAATTTTTGAACTTTTAAGGTAATTACACATTAAATATATGCATGAATATATACATGCAAAAGCATTTTTTCATTTAATGAAAACTTTCTAATACATTTTTTTTTTATTCATTTGGTGCGTTAAAAATGTTTCGGCTAGATTTCTGACCAAATAATTCCTTGCATTAAAAATTAAGGATTCATAATCCAGAATTTTCTTTTGTATTTTTTCATTATTGTTAGTTGCATTAAAGTATAATTACGTATTGAGTTAACCGGTGCTAAACGCTGTGATGCGATACTGAGTAATACCATGTCTTAAACTGTGTACAGACAGGAAAGCGAAAGTTTTGAGAGTTCCAAAGATCAATCCACTCCAAAGTGCTTTGTTGTAGTTTAAATTGAAATGGAAACACACGCAATCCCGTTTGAGGGGGAGACTTGGTTTCTAGTTACGCATCAAAAGATTTAAAGTCTTCTGAAAGATGCATGAAGGCTTGCTTGTAAGAGAGTTGGTTTTCGATGCTGTAACACCCGAGGAGACATTACCATTCAGTCAAATGTTTCAAGAAGTGGTTTTAATCAAGAATGGAATAGCAGAACATTTCATTAAGAACGTTAACCAACAAAGTAATTAAAAGTCAAAATTCTTTTCAATTCAATTGCTTAATTTTATGTAATGAGGAATATGTTAATCACTTACATTTAATAATTACGTTTCTTTTAGTCATAGTTCCTTAAAATGACGAATGAACTTTCAGAGATAATTTCCCACCTTTGTGTATTATATTGGAACCTGATGGCCGAATGAATAGCGCTCTGGCACTAATTGCCGCAAGTTTCGGTTTTGAATCCCTGCAGTGTCAATGATGGTTATAGTAGTTCGGAATCCACTTTAAACTGTAGGTCTCTGTCTAATACGGAGCTAATGTAGAGTGTTGGGGTAAGGTTGACAACCTTACCCCGTCAAAAGAAAGCTTCTCCTATTTTGGAATCTGCTAGTAGGCAGATGGCCATGGTCCAACAAGTACTCTAATACCAGGGAGTTAGTGTATTATATTAGAGAAACATCTCAAAACTTTAATCCGTAAGTCCAACTGGGGATTCGACATGTTGTTGCAATCTTCACTGAATATATTCGTTTTTAAAGTAGCGATATAAAGATAGAGATAAAGTGATTTATGCATAAACATATTTGATGATTTAAATATCAATTCCTTTTTTTTTTTCCTTGGGCACTGTAATTCTTTTCATTGCTTGCCACCTCTATTGTATCATTCCAAGGCCGCTGTTTCGCACAGTTCAGCTTCTGGAACAAAAAACTGGATAATATGCGCCATCCCCCTTTGCCTAACCCCGATCTTGAGGACCAGATTTGTCACACTTAATCTGGTGTTTCATCACTTATTTGCTTGATATAAAGAATCTTGTGATAGACCTAAGTTATTACTAGCATGGCATTTGATGGTCAAGACACGTCACAAATAAAGTATGCAAAGCTCATACCACAAAATTTTTTTTATTCTAATGCAGCTGGCAAACACTTAGACAGCTTGGTCTTGGATGCCTTAAGGCAAGCGCTGCACAAACGTTACTCACTTTGCATTACCCAGAGGGTGTGTGTAACTTGGAGATAAGCTACGGAAGCGGAGTAACAATGCCCCCGCAACGCTCTACGATCCTATTAGGACCGGGACCTACGGTTTAAAGTGGATTCGAACCACTACAAATATCTATGGCAGCTCCGGGACACGAGCCTGAAACCTGTGTCATCAAGAGCCAGAGTGCTAGCCACTCGGCCATTCAGGCCCCATAACATTAAAATAGGATTATATAATTTAATTAGCTTTTTACAAGGCCTACATAACACTAGAACAATGTCACTTGCTGCCAAAAAAAAAAAAAAAAAGCGTGTTGCAAGTACTCCTGCATAACTTCTGACAAATCATCAGAGATAGTGTAGTAAAAAGAGAACACATGTACACTGCTGCGAAGATTTAATTCTCCCTACAAAGTATATCCTCCCCTTCCCCCAGTGAGGAAGATCGAACGATACAACAATATAGGAATATGAAAATTAATGCAATTACATGAAAAAAAACAGTCGCGGTGTGCTGCTGGATACAGTGCAAGATACAAAAGAAAATGAAATGAAAATGAAGGAAAAAAATTGTCTTGAAAATATAACATAGTAATAACATTTTAAAGTTAAGACATTCTGTAGGTGGTGTATGGAAATTATATATAATAAGTTGTCGATAAATGGAGAAGAAAATGAACATGTCTGCCAGACCGTGTGACAGTCTTCTAAGCGGATGATGACAGATTTGTGAACATGTCCGACTTGTTAGACAGTTCAGTATGATCAGTTCCTGGAGTAGGTGAAAGTAAACCCGAAAATGAGTCTTTTGTTACAGATGAATCGTGAGTGACACTTGGGGTCTTTTTCTTTGCTCACTACACAGGCATTGTTTAATAGATTTCAATTGCAGGATACATGTCCATTTTCCAAGGCAAGATAAATAACTTCAGTTATGATTCTCATTTACTTCATATGGACGAATTCTTTTTTTTTTTTTTTTTTTTTAATGCAGCTGGCAAACACTTAGACAGCTTGGTCTTAGATGCCTTAAGGCAAGCGCTGCACAGACGTTACTCACTTTGCATTACCCAGGGGATGCTTGTAGCTGGAAGATAAGCCACGGACGCGGAGTAACAATGCCCCCGCAACGCTCTACGATCCTATTAGGACCGGGACCTACAGTTTAAAGTGGATTCCGAACCACTACACACATCCATGGCACCGCCGGGACTCGAACCCGAAACCTGTGGTACCGAGAGCCAGAGCGCTAGCCACTCGGCCATTCAGGCCCTGGACGAATTCTTTAAAAGAATGATTTTCTTTTGATTTCTTGATATTAAATTTAAGTAAATAACTTTAATTATTAATTTTCAATTATAAAGATTAGTGGCTGTTCAGATGTTATATGCTAAAAATTACATTTGCATTAATCTGTATTAGGTTATTTTTTTTTAATCTAAGAAAGCGGTAAATGTTTATGAGATAATAATTGTATGCTAAAACAATTACAAATTGCTTAATCTGTCAAAGTTTATATCTTCATTCTTCCAAAATTTATTAATCAAGACTACGAAATTTTCACCTTTTAAATGAATATTTTGTTTATAGACTGTGCCAAATCTTACAAGGAAATATCGGGATAAATTTTGAACAACGGCTTCTAATATCATAAAGTTCTTCATTCTATTTACAAAATAGAACAGCATACAAAGATTAATTCAAAATCAATAATTGAAGATATAGAACGAGCTGTCTTCCAATTTTAAATAAAAGCCAAATACAAACATTTAGAATATAAGCAATTTACTATTGTTGTAAAAATAATAATGAACAGAACAACACTAGTACATTTCAAGAACCAAAATAATAAAAACAGCATTAACAAGCCAATAATATTAATCTCAGCAGATTTTCCCAAATCATACAAAGATCTCGATTCTCCTGAATCATTAACCTCTAATCAAACAAGGTGAATAGAGCTTGTTGTGCTTGTCTAATATTAGGACTACACAAATAAAACAAGAAAGACGAAGGCTAATGGTATATATAACAAAGGACATGCTCAAATTTTATTCACTAATGGTATTTATTCAAATCTTCGGTACTAAGGAGAACATTGACTGTCCGACGCAGTTTGGTGATCCAACACTTAATACTTAGTTCCAACAGAAAACTAAAACTAATCAAAAATATTTCTAATCAAGCTTTTTCAATTCCTTCTATTAGCTCACACTCTCCCTATATATATCTTTATTCAAATTTTCAATCGTTCATAAAATACTTTTTACTCATCTACACAATTTCAAATACATTTTTTGAACTTGTAGTGGATGACACTTGGTGTTAATACAGTTTTTCAAATATTAATTCAGTAATTAAATTTAATTAATTAATTTTAGTTTTTTTTATATTTAAGTTGCATATAATAGATGGCAGCAGATAAACTTAAAAATGAATGAATGAAAATTATTTATAAAGGACTTTCTGCAATAGAGTGAAAAAGTAGGAATTGACTTTAAAAAAAAAAAATTTTATATAACTTGTTTATCAAAATACTCGTATGCAACATGTAATTACTTAAAAGTTTTATATAATGTAAATATAAAAGTACATTTTTATAACTAAAAAAGTTCATCTGGTGTGCATAAATCTTAAAGTCACGTCCAGTCAAGACAAAGTAAAACTAAGCAGGTATAAATTTTGTTTTAGATTTGTATTCTGCGGTAATTAGCTACTCGATAATTACGCAGAAGTTTTACAGAAGTTTTATCCATTGACCCAATTTGATCGATTGGTAATTTCGTAAATTCGGAATTATTTTTCAATATGAAAAACCTTTTAGAAGAAACATAATAAAAATATAATATGGACTGAAATATACTAAAAGAGGTCTGTAGATCAAAAATTAACAAATAAGCAACAAATAAGCATCTGAAATTTCTTTCATAATCGGTATTCATGAACATCTGATAATATATGTCAACGGAAAAACACAGTTAATTAAATCTCATTGATTCATTAATTATTATTAATACACTGAAAATAAAAATTACACATATATATATATATATATATATATATATATATATATATATATATATATATATATATATATATATATATGTTATTCTGTGTTTTCTTGTAGTTGTTAAGAATACCTTTAATAGCAGCTATGTACTCTACCATATGCAATTCAATATTCTTGCAGAGGAGCAGAATCATTGTGACCATGAATCGGTCTTTGATAGACTTCTGTCTGAGAATTAATAGAAAAAAAAAAAGAAAATATTTTGGAGTGGAAATTAAAACTATTCTGATCGATGATATACTTAAGTAAATACAAGATTCTTTGAGCCTTTTGATAAAACTATTTTACTAATGATTCTTACTCGGGTTATTATAATTCTTTGCGTTGATCTTATCCGACATTAGGGAGCAACTTGATGGACAGAGTGTTAAATTGAAACAACTAGGTTCAAAATCGTGAACTACAGTGACTATTTAGGGAATATTCTTCTTCATTGGCACAATAGCTCCATGGTGGTTCAAGGCCATCTGCCTACTGGCAGATTTTGAGACAAGAGATGTTTTCTTTTTACGGTGTAAGGTTGTCAGCTCTACACCTAAAGCTCTCTAATCATATTATACCAGGATCTACTGTTTAAAGTGGATTCTGAACCACTACAAACATCCAATGCACTGCCGGGACTCGAACATGAAGCCTATGGTACCGAGAAATAGAACGCTACTCACTCGGTGATCAGGTTCCTATATAGAAATGGGTACGATAAATCTGTTATCCGATATGTTCTGTTCAGTTGGAAATATAGATTTGTTTTGGTTTGATTTGTCGCACTACGGTCATTTTATGCATACATTGGGCTAATTAGACCGGGATCTACAGTTTAATGCGGATTCCGAACCCCTAACAAACATCCATGCCACTGCCAGGATTCGAACCTGAAGGCTGTGGAGAGAAGAAGGAAAAAGCTACAAACCTCCTAGATGCCATTCCTGAACATAATCGTTTCACACTTCGGTGGTTTGCTTGTTTGTGACTAATCTTCAAAGTCCGGCAGTACGGACGGACATCCCATGAGTGATCTACTCATGGATGGAGGGAAAGGGGGTAGCTTCTGTTGTGATGGAGCACCCGTAGGTAGAAGTCTGACTTTTGCTCCGTGATGGTCTTACAGTAATATGAGACCGGGACCTACGGCTTAAAATGGATTCCGAACCACTACAAACATCCATGGCACCGCCGAGACTCGAACCCGAAACCTGTGGTGCCGAGCGCCAGAGCGATAGCCACTTTCAGGCCCAAACTTCGATGGTATAATATGGCTATACACTCTACATAATGGTATATACTCTACAGGCCCTTTGAGGTGTATTATGGGTAACTCTGAATCTGTTATATATTTGCCGTTCTAGTGATGATACTGATAAATGAATCAAGTCAAATTCTTATTATTTTATAACAACGTCGCATGTAGCATATACTCAAATTTTATACCAAAACGTGCCACTGTTTTAATTGATTATTAGATAAGGATTTATCATACAATTGAACCCTACTTTTGGGCATTAAAAATAGAGTGATAGTTAAAAGGCTAGCATATTCATTTTCATCAAATATTGAATTTTGCCTTTTTGTGTAATTCTTAAAAGATTTCAACGGAACAAATTCAACAAAGACGTATAACTCTTAATTCAAAATGTATTTTTAAAAATAAGAATGTTTTTAAAACCATTCTTTAAAATGGACTCAACATGTTTCCGTTTTAAAATCGCACTACAGCTGTACAAAATTATTGATTTTATATAAAATTAATTGTAAGTTAAAGATTTGGATAACATACTCATATTTATAACTCATAATAACAATATTCATATTTATAATTTATTTACATTTTTTTTTTTTATTTAAACCCCAATATAGATAAAAATATTTCTTGAAATATGCACTTATTCAATACTTAACAATGCTAACCATTTTTCTCTTATGCGCGCGCATGTTTTGTCCCTATAAGAATTACAGAATATGATTGAATGTCAGTAGTAATTGATTTGTGTTTTGAAAGTAGTTTAATCCGTTGCAGGCGTATGTTTTGAATTTTGTCATAACGTATTTCTCAATTTTTAATTGTTTTTATAATTATGGTGTTCCTTGTTTTGGCGCATTTTTTAATTAAAAAAATTTTTAATAATATATTGTATTCACATATTTTAAAAAAAATTTATTTTTAACCACGTAAACTTGATATTAAATATTATTAAATAAAAGTTTTAATTTATTAATTGTATTGATGCAATATTGTATTCTTTTCAATAATGCGAAGTTTTTCCTTCAAATTGAACTCGAGATCAGTAACTTTTTGTCTTTTCAGATGAAAATGAATCTCTTTACTGCACTAGCTCTATTCTCCGTTCTTGCGAGTGTCCTGAGTTTTGAATGTGGAAAGAATACTTGTCAAATCGGTAAGTACCCCTGCTGCATGTTTTAATTTGAGCTTTAAAAAAAAAAAAAAAAAAAAACTATGTTGAAGTCTTCTGTATCTAGCAATGATGTAGTAATCTGAGTATCGGGAAGGGGTTGAATCAAGGAAATTTTTTATATTTCTTCAATACGTTCTTCCTTTTCTTAAATTTAATTCGTAACTAAAATATTTGTATAGATGCCCTATGGGTAATTCATCGGGTTATTGAATCCTTTTATCATTCATCCAAACTGAACTTCCTAAATCCCATTCTTAGTGTAAAGTACTGATAATTTTACAAAAAAGAAATCTAATATATTTATGTAAGTAAGGAAGTTGATTAAGGTATGGTAGGAACAAATGTTTCTAAATAAATTTTTCGGTTCTGGTGGAATGTGATTAAAAGCTTTAATTCGATGCCTGCAATCATAATTATTTCTTCAAAAATAATGGCATGGAAAGAACACGATTGAGTAAAAGTACAAATATGTAGAGTACTCTAGAATGTCCTGGTACAATTTTGACTGCATATGCAATTAAGTTAAAAAGCGTATTAATGACATTTAGTTAATATCGGGAAATATATTTACTAAAAATGATAATTTATCATTGTTTTTTGTTAAATAGTTATGCTAAATTTCCAACTTTTTGTGTATGAAATATTTTCAGAAATATCTTGCAACAATTGTTACTTACGATAGATATTGCTTATGCTAAAGAGCCTGAAATAGGCTTGGTTCGGAAACTATATGTAAACGAGTACAAAACGCACATAAGTCTTTGTTTCCTCCATTAGAGCTCCTAGTTTAGTTTAACCTGGCGTTGTTGTTTTTTCCCCCAATAGAATAGATTATAGTTTCAAAAACATTAAAAAGCATGCTTTTAGAGTTAATCAAACTAAAAGTAAAAAATAATTGTTAACATAAGAATAAAATGACTGACGAGAAAATGAATGTCACTGTTCTAAAAGCGTGGGGTGCTTGATATTAATAGTTATAATTTTTCATTCCGAAATGTTAATTTAAAAGTGATCAGAGTTAATTTAAAAATGTCATACAAAGCACCCCGCGCTTTTAGAACAGTGACATTAATTTTATCGTCAGTTATTTTATCCTTGTGTTAATCAAAGTAAAAAATTGTTAACTCTAAAAGCGTATTTTAGTTTTTTGAAACTATAATATTTAAACGAGGTCTCGGTACGGAAGACCAGAACTATATTTCTTACAATAATTTAGTTGTGAGTAAAACAAAGCCCTAAATGCTAATATGTCAGGATTCGAACAGGGAATCTCCTAATCCCTAGTCAGGCACGTTAACCGTTGTGTCGCTGTCCCACGTAGGTTTGGATGTCTGTAAATGTTTCTTTGCAGCTTAAATAGTGTGTATGAGGAGAAACGGATCTCCAGGGGAAAAAATGATGCGCCTGTCGAGATCACTTTCAAAGGCTGTGTGTTTTAATCGCTAATCCTGGCGATCCTAATCATGACGAGATAATAAACTTATGAAGGGCCGACGACACTAAAATATTTTAATAAGTCTACAACGTTTAAATTAAATCTGATCACTTAAATAGGGCAAAATCGAGCCCAAAGAGTCGGTTACAAACATGCATACAGGTGAAACTAATAAAAGCGTATTAAAAAAGGAATCTTTTTCGAAAGGAAATTTCAGATTCAACTCTAAATCATTCTTGGTGACTATTGACGAATTGATTGTATCAATACTTTCTGGATAAAATTGAACTGTACCAGCATTATCGTTCAAATACTCATCTGTATTTGATTTCACAGGTGAGACTTGTTGTCCCGGAAAAAGGGAAAACGAATGGCATTGCTGTCCTTTCCAAATGGCCAAGTGCTGTGACAACGGTGAGTACTGCTGTCCCCAATTCAGCACGTGCAGCGAAGAGATGGGTCGCTGCGTCATTCCAATGATCCCTCACCACTTCGAAAAGAGGATGGGCTCGGATCCCCAGAGTGATCAAGGAGCCCACGAAAACCTGAACAAGGTCTTGGACCACAACGAGATGTACATCCAGTGCGACCTTGACTCCTATTGTCTCGAAGGTTACACCTGTTGCCCAGCTGGGCATGGCAAATACACGTGCGCTCCCTACCAGAATGCTGTGTGCTGCCCAGATCCCAGCAGGTCTTGCCAACCTGGTGAACGATGCGTGTCGCAATCTGCTTATTGCCTTGGAGAAGGGGATGATGTTGTTCAGAAATCTTATGATAACGACGGATCCTATGAGGCTTTGGAAGATCCAAAGGATCGTATGTAGTGAAACAATGGAGGATATACGTCTTCATGTCATAGAGTGATTATTTCGTAACACTAAGTGACTCTATTTAACTTGTCCATAGGGTGATGTACTTTATACATTTAAATAAATTATTTTTTGTTTGAGTATTGATGGTCTTTCTCTTTTTAAAACCCATGGGAGGGTGGAATCTTGCGTTGTTGCTCTTTTCACTTCTGGCTATACCTCGAAAAATTCAACATTGAAGATATATTTTGTAGATGAACGCATAAATACGTAGTTGCAAGCTGAAAACATTAAATGGTTTACAATAGAAAAACTGTTTGTAGAAAAGTTAACTGACATAATAGAACTCTATATCCAGACGGGGTTTTTCTTACTTAAGCTCAGTTCGGTTGTGAAATTCCTAACGTTCATTATACATTACTCATCAAGAAATACTTCAAAGTGCAACTGTTTAAACCATTGCATTTCAAATTTTAATGGAATGCATTTTCATTGTATCATTTTTGCTTTTGTGTATATTTTAACTTGCCCCAATTCTTCAAATGTAATTGACAAATAGTTTGAAAGTTCACACGTTCTAAAAAATCCCGTAATTACTTAAGATACTGAAACTTTTACATTCTTAGTCGAGCTCAATGCGAATTGTTTTCTTTTTCTGTTAGGAATTTAAAAATAGACAATATTACCATTAAAAACGTTCTATTAAATCAATGCAAGAACTATTTGATAAATTTTACGAAGTGCATAAGAACATAATGGATTTCACTTGTAGACAGAACTACGAGTAGATCATTAGAATACTTGGCATTCTAGAAATAAAATCCCTGAGCACTAGCGAACAATTTAAAAAATTGAATTGTTGAAGTTTTTTCAAATTTCTATTTTGTTCGTATAGCAAAAGAAAGATTAAATAAGTTATTCGATTTTTGAACTAGATCTTGACTCAATTTTAATTTTCTTTTTTTTATATTCTTTATCGATGGAACTGGGTAAATTTCTTTATGCAACATTAATCTTAATGAAGCCCATAATCTAAAATTTATGATCGTCGCTGGTTATCTTTTCTAATAAAACACTTATTTAACTTTCTTCTAATAAAGGATACATTTTAAATGAACGTTTAATAATTGACCAAATTTTGCTACAATCCAATTGCTTCAGAAAAAGAAAATGAAAGAGTTTCGAAAGTTGTTCTTTTGATTTAATCTAACTATTCTAAAACTCTTGAAATATTTTATTCCTTCATTTCTGTTTCAAATGGGGTTTTTTTTTTTTAAGTGTATGTCTAATATTTCCGCTTAATAAGACTCTAAATTCTGCACTGTCAATATAACGAATAAAAATTTAACCTGACCACAGTTGAAACTTATTTTACATTATGAAAATGATTATTAAGAAAAAAAAGGAGTATTAATTCTTTAATGCTATTGTAGAAAGTTATTTACTTTTGTTATAAAGCGAAGTTTAACTTTTGTGTATCACAAACGTGGGGCTTGAATGGCCGAGTGGCTAGCGCTCTGGCGCTCGACACCACAGGTTTCGGGTTCGAGTCCCGGCGGTGCTATGGATGTTTGTAGTGGTTCGAATCCACTTTAAATCGTTGGTCCCGGTCTAATATGATCGTAGAGAGTTGGGGCACTGTTACTCCGTGTCCGAGGCTTATCTTCAAGTTACACGCACCCCTGGTTAATGCAAAGTGATTAACGTCTGTGCAGCGCGCTTGCCTTAAGGCATCAAAGACAGTTGTCTAAGTGTTTGCCAACTGCATTAGAATATATATATATATATATATATATATATATATATATATATATTGACGTTATTAAGCCACATTCGAAAACTCTTCTTGGTATGTATATAAAGCATACTTTATTTACCGCAAAAATATTAAAATATAAAATTAAGTAAAATAGACAGCAGATCTTAGATTATACATTTTCTGTCAAGCAAAAATACTGTAATTCAATGTTTCTGGTAATGATGATCAGTAATATATTTTAAGAAAGCTTAAACTTTAAATTTCTCGAAAACTCCAACTAAGGTAGAGGTTCGGCATTATACTATAAGCTAGTTAAATTTTCGACTGAATTAAGAGACCCAGACCATTGACCACCATTGTAGATAATTTTCAATCTTCAGTTTAATCAACGAAATATTGGATTAGTAAATAAATTAATTTAGAAATAGTTCAGTTTGATTTAAAAATTAAATTTATTTGTGCCTTCTTTCATTTAATATAACTATTATAAAAGTAAATACACTGTTATCAAGTACAATCAAACATTTTAACTACAGAAATTTATTCGACTCGCATATAAACCTGAAGCTAAATTGCTCGATATTGTGACTAAGACTGACTGTACTGGGAGATTTGGTTGTATTCCGTTTGGTCAAACAAAGTTTGCATTTGTTACTTTTGTTTCTACTTTCAGAAATATCTTCAAGATAGAGATTCGAGCAAAATTGCGCGTGAAACACTCCTTTCTCGCGATACGAATAGCGGATTCTTTGAGTTTATTATTTTACCCAAACAGAAGAGTGTTTCGGTTTTCTTTTTAATAAATGTCTTTTCGTTGAACGTCATGGTTTGAAGAAACTAAATAAAATAAATATGCAATTCTTACTTTGAAACAAAATAGATAAATATAGAAGTACCGATTCGTTAAATATATTTTCATATAAAAAGATTCAATAAGCTTAATATGTTAATTAATGTGTTTAGCACTCTAATTTTTCAAAAAGTTTGAATTAAAGAAGCAACAATTTACATGGAAATTGTAAATCGTAATAAATGTTATTTTATATAAGAGTTTTTTCTAATTATCGAACCGTTTGAAAAGTTTTGTTTAAGCTCAAAGATAATTTTTGCACTTAGGGCTAATTAGACCGGGAGATATAATTTAACATGAGTTCCGAACCCCTAGCAAACATACATGCCACCGCCAGGATTCGAACCTGAAGCCTATGGTACAAAAGACGAGATTTGGTTTGTCGCTCTACAGTTATCTTGTGCACACGAGAGGCTAAACAGACCGGGACCTACAGTTTAAAGTGGATTCCGAACCACTTCACAAACAACCATGCCACTTCCAGGTTTCGAACCTGAAGCCTTGGGGATACCAAGGGCCAGAGAGATAGCCACTTGGCCCCGGGCCCATTCAAGAAAAAGAATTGATTGTATTTAGCTGGGTAAAGTGTATCTTGTAATTTATATTTCCATGATAAAAAGAATTTTTATTGAAATGTGTAGGTCTAAAACTGCCAAACAGTATTTAAAGGTAAATCAAAAGCGTAAAATTTTGCTGAAATATCTGTTCAATCCAATGAATAAAAAAAATGTAAAAAAAAAACTACGAGATTATCATTTTATATGAAGAGGCCAGTTTCATTTTAATTTTTGAAATAATTATTTTCTACTGAATATAATATAATTTTTATTAATTTAATAATTTATATTTATTGAAATATCTTTATTAATAATTTACATTTATTGAAATATCTTTATTAATAATTTACATTTATTATATCTTTATTAATAATTTACATTTATTGAAATATCTTTTTATTAACAATTATAATATTTAACGGAAAAAATAGCAAAATAAAAAATAAATAAAAACTGAACGATTAAAAACTTGTTATGATTTACATGTATAAAATCTAAATAAAAGAAACCAATAAAAAATAAGTAAGAATAATTATTTACTATTATAAGCAATATAAGATATAAAAAGTGTTTGAATATTCAAATTATTCTGTTTCATTTTTTAATCATTTTTGTTAAAGAGGGTTAAAATGAAAAATGACTTCACAATAAAAATTTTGCTTATAAAATATGTAAGATTTTAAATAACTAAAAGTTTAATATTAGTGATCTCAAACAAATTTAATGTATGTTTCTAATTTGCGATTATTAACGAATTAAAATTTATTTATAATTTTCGAAATTAAAATACTTGCAAATGTATCGCAAAAGAAATATTTTTTGGAGGTATTAAAATATTTTCAAACATTCATGAATATGAATATTTATTTTCTTGCTAAACTATTTTAAAATATTGATAATGTTAAGAAAGTACAACAACTAAAAATATAATAGAAATCTAAACGTTTAAAAGGTCATAGTAAATTTCGAAAATAAAACTTTGGCATAGATAATATTTGAAAACAATTTCTTTTGTTATTCTTGGATAACATATAAATTTATTTATCGTAATAATCCAATAACACAATTTTATCTCTACCTGAAGTAATTATTACACTTTAAATGATTTTCTACGGCTGCTTCAAATATAAATATAAAAAAAGAATAAAAAAATAAAAGTTATACTAAAAAAAAAATTGTAATTATGGTTTGGTTTGTCGCTCTACATTTATTTTGTGCGCACTTTGAGTTAATTAGACAGGGATCTACAGTTTTACGAGAATTTCGAACCCCCTCACAAACATCCATGCCACCACCAGGATTCGAACCTGAAGCACCAACGGCCAGTGTGCTAGCCAACTGGACATCGGGACATCGAATTATGGAGTACAGATAATTATTGCATATTTATTGAAATTGTCATTTTATTTATAACAATTCTTCTTCTTCATTAGCGCAACAGCCCCATGTTAGATAAAAGTCGTCTGCCTACACTAGCATATTTCAAGACGTTTTCGTTTTACTGGGTAGGGTTGTCAGCCCTACGCTCTAAAGTCATATTAGGCCGGGACCTACGGTTTAAAGTGGATTCCGAACCACTACAAACATCCATGACTCTGCAGGGACACGAACCCGAAATTTGTGACACCTACACCAATTTATAACAATTATTAATTACACTGTAAACAATTTCCATGGCTACTTTAAATACATAAAATAAATAATAAGAATAATAAGAATAATAATAAGAATAATAAGAAATTTAAGAATAAAATAAATATTGTACTGAAAAAATACATATTATGGAGAAATTAAATTTATAATTAAATTTTTATTAAATTAATGCACATTTTATTGATTTGTGCATGAATGCATATGCTATTCATTTATATATTATAACATAAATCCCCAATATTAGTTAATGTTAGAACAACTTTCAAAATCAGAATGGTACTAGAAGAATTTGAAATCCTAATCTATATTCTGCCCATTGAAATATTTACTTACAAATCTTTTGGTGTCAGAAAAAAATGACACTGTTAGCTTATTATTATTATATTTATACTGAAAAAAGGCTTATTTGATTAATTCATTTTTTATTAGGGTTTAAATTCCTTATAAAATTTTTTTGCAGGTTTTAGAAGTTATTATACCATTATAAAAATTAATGTTATAATAAATTCCAAAAACTAGAACGGTACTAGATGCATTTGTAATTCCTATGCATGTGTTGCCCATTGAACTATATAACGGGTGAGAAAAAAGTAATACTGGTTGCCGGAATTTGAAACCGATAGTACGATGAACAGCCGAGATTCCTTTTGGCATAGAAGTAGTGTAATGTGCAGGTGTGGTTCTCATCAATTCTTTCACTCTTCCGACAATAGCCGTCCCCTTACACGGTTCCATTAGTTTTCTGATTAGCTGTAATGGCATTTCACTCATTCTTCGCTTCAAATACTCCACCGAGATTTTCTACAGGATTTCTACAATGCATTTGGTGACTCGATCGAAAGGGATCCAATGTTTGCCAATTTTGTCGTGGAATTAATATTGTAAACGTTCATGTTTTGTTTTTCAAATTACTTAAAAAATATTGTCTAAAAATCTACAGGATTTCTATAATGCATGAGGTAACTCAATAGAGAGTGATCCAATGCTTGCCAATTCTGTCGTGGAATTAATATTTTAAACGTTCATGTTTTGTTTTTCAAATCACTTATTACTTAATTACTTTTGTTTTTCAAATTACTTAAAAATATTGTTTATAAAATATGTAAGATTATAAATTACGAAAATTTAACATTAGTGATCTTCAAACAGATTTAATGTATGTTTCTAATTTGAGATAATTGATGAATTAAAATGTATTTATAATTTTGAGATTATTAATGAATTAAAATTTATTTATATTTATAATTTTTTGAAATAGTAAAATAAAAGATAAATAGAATAAATAAAAACTGAACGATTAAAAACATGTTATGATTTACATGTATAAAACCGAAATAGCAGAAGCCAATAAAATAAGTAAGAATAATAACTATTTACTGTTAAAAGCAATATAAGATATAAAAAAGTGTTTGAATGGTCAAATTATTCTGTTTGATTTTCAAGTCGTTTTTGTGAAAAAAAGGTGTTATAATAAAAATAACTTCATAACAAAAAATATTGTTTATAAAATATGTAAGATTATAAATTGCCATTAGGGATCTTCAAACAAATTTAATGTATGTTTCTAATTTGAGATAATTAATGAATTAAAATTTATTTATAATTTTTGAAATTAAAATACTTGCAAATGTATCGCAAAAAAAAAATTTTTTTGGAGGTATTAAAAATATTTTCAAATATTTATGAATGCGAATATTTGCTTTGATCTTGATAAACTATTTTAAAATATTGATAATGTAAAAAAAAAAAAAAAAAAAAAAAAAAAATATTTGCAACAACAACTAAGAAACATAATAGAAATCTAAATGTTTAAAAAGTCATAATTAGATTTAGATTAGGTTTCTGATTAGATGAAATTGCATTTTATTCATTCAAATACTTCACCGAGATTTTCTACAGGATTTCTGCAATGCTCTACGGTCATCTTGTGCACACTTTTTAGGCTAAACAGACCGGGACCTACAGTTTAAAGTGGATTCCGAACCACTACAAACATCCATGGCACCGGCGGGACTCGGTAGAGAAGGATTAAATGTTTGCCAGTACTGTCATGAAAATTAATATTGTAATTCACGTTTTGTTTTTCACATTCATGGTTCATTTTTATATTTCATTCTTCTAAAATTTAATTTTAAAATACATTATAATTTTTTTAATTTTAAAATATTTGAAATTTTATCTTAATAAGATACTTTTAAGGCTTCACTTGTTGTTACAGATTCAAAATTGTTGTTGTCAAAATTATTACAATTTGTTTTTGGATGACCTAAACTATAAATTTTGAAAAAAATTCATAATATTTATAAGTTTGGAGCTATTTTAAATTTTTAAGAGAAAAGAATTTTTTATCTAGAACAAATATTATCTATCGATAATATATTTTGTGTGCTCTCATATCAATTTTAATAAAATTGTCTTGATTTTGACTCTATGTTTAGTAAGAATAAAATTATAAGCGTTTGCAGGTCTTGATTATAGTTGCAATCGCTCAAAACAACCGGAAGCAGACTTTTTTTTTTTTTTTAAATGTATTTTCTGTAAAAATTATATTTTTTTTTATTAAAAAATTCGGTTTTTTTTTGAACTCAAAACCTCGTACGTGAAAAACAAATTGTTACATTTGTTTTTGTATTGTTTCTGATTAACCTAAATCGGATCTCCAAAGGCGAGGGTGAGGGTTCGAAACTGAACTCAGCTCCTTTCGCTATTTTTGCTACGTTGTGCACCTAAAATAAATCTTTTCGACCAGTAACACGTTAGGTTTTTATTGTACGCTTTTTTTATTCCTTTTTTTTTTGTAAAGAAAATAAAAGGAATGAAATAAAATTATAAAAAATGTAAAATGAAAATAAAAAATATTAAAAAATAAAAAAAACATCGGTTCTGATTTCGGCCTTTTTTTTTTTTTTGAGAGGATAATTATTTACTTTTCAGATCATCATTATGGCTCCCACTGTTCACCATAACCCTTTCACTGTGTGTTTACTTTTTCAATAGTCTTGTGGCATCGACAACTGGTCCCTAATTGTACAGAATTTAAACTTAACTTAAATTCTTTTATTTTTATTTTCATTTTGTATTTTACTTTTATTTATCTTTAATATTTTTAACTTTTTTTCAGTATCATTTATTTGAATTTTAGAAACTTTATCTTGTAATTTTTTATTTACTAACATTAAAACAGCCAATTAAAATTAAAAATCATATTTATGAATTAAGATGAGGAATTTAAGGGGTATCCCCCTCCCCTCCTCCCATTAATACTCCGTAATCGGTACGCCAGTTGCCAGTTGTCATGATTAACCTAAACTATAAATTTTGGAAAATACATAATATTAATAAGTTTGTGCCATTTTAAATTTGTAAGAGAAAAGAAGTTTTTTATCTAGAACAAATATTATCTATCGATATTATATTTTTATGTTCTCTCATATCGATTGACATGAGATAATTTCATTGCATTGATAGTCGGGCTACATGCGCAGAGTGTTTAGGTTTTTCTCTCATAAGACATTTAAATAAGGATCTTTACCCTGCGGGATCTTTATCCCCTAGGGGTAATAAGATCCTGCAGGGTCTTATTCCTGCAGTCCATCCCAGAAGACAGTCTTTCCTTCATTCCTAATTGGTGTGTTGATCATGGGCTGCTTTACTCCAGTCCCAAGAATATACGACAAAAAATAATTTGTAAATATTGTGAACATATATTAAAAGTCAAATATATATTATAGTCATATTAAAAGTCCTATGTCAGGCTCTTAGCAGAAGTTATATCTATCGCACATATAAAATTTGTTGCTAGTCATTTCTCAAAATGTGCTAATTTTTCAGCATTTTAATGTGCAAAATTGTGATAAATTTTCATTTTTATTCAAGATAGTTTCTAATATTCGAAAAATGCCATTATAACCACATGTGTTTTAATAATTAATTAGTACGTATGTGAAATTGTACCGGGATATTTGGTCTGCCGCACTATAGTCATTTTAGGCTACTTTAGGCTTTTCCACACTTTAGGCTAATTAGACCGGGAACTACAGTTTATCGTGAATTCCGAACCACTAACAAACATCCATGACAGATTCGAATCTGGAGCCTGTTGTACCAAAGGCCAGAGAGTTAGCCAATTGGCCGCCAAGTCGCTGCCTCACTTAGGAGATAACTGATTTAAAGTATAATTGCAAAATGAAGCCAATAACAAATAATGGATTGTATAATTTTAACTGGTATCTTTCTTTGTCAATATACACTCATGTCCATAAATTAAGGATAATTCAGAATCACACAGAAATTGAACTCTAAAATAAAAATTTCACCTGTATAATTATCACACACATCTTGAAGAAGAATATGCAAATTACAGGAAACCACCAGATGACGCGGATAGTACGTCACAATGACGACGAGTGTAAGAGAGGGGTATATAAGGAATGGTGGCAAAGAAGTAAAATTGTTCACAAGCGCTTTAAAAGCCTTTCAGTGTAATAACCGCATAGTTATGGCACAAAGGAAGCAGCTGGATGATTTTTTACGTGGTAAAATTATCGGACGATTGGAATGTGGACGTACCCAGCTGGAAGTATCCGAGGAACTTGGAATCGCCCAGAATGTCATCTCCAGGCTTTGGCAACGATTACAAGATGATGGTAATGGGAGTAGATGTTACAGCACAGGTCGCCCCCGAGTTACAACGCCGAATGAGGACCGGTATTTAGCAGTTACTGCCAAAAGAAACCGACGGAGCACAGCATCAGACCTGTCCTGTCAGCTCTCTTCAGCTACCGGTACGACAGTTTCAAGGCAGACCGTGTACACTTAGGGCACATTGGTCTATATGCTCGTAGGCTTGTCAGATGTGTTCCACTTACCGCAACTCACTGTCGCCTGCGATTAACCTGGAATAGAGAGCACGCATTGTGGACACCGCAACAGTGGTCTTGTGTGATGTTTTCTGACGAGTCCAGGTTTAGTTTGCAGTCTGATTCTCGCCGGACTTTCATATGGAGAGCGCCAGGTATCCGTTACCACCAAGAGAACACCATTGAACGACACCGTTACGGTGGTGCAGGATGGCTCGTTTGGGGAGGAATTATTCTTGGTTCCAGAACTGACCTGCATGTTCAGAGTGTAACGATAACAGGCCACATCTATCGGGATGTCATTCTGGAACAACATGTACGTTTGTTTCGGGGCGCCATGGGTGCTGAATTTCTGTTTATGGATGACAACGCCCGTCCTCACCGTGCAAACATTGTCGACGAATGCCTTCAATTGGAGGATATCACCCGTATGGATTGGCCAGCATACTCACCGGACTTGAATCCAATAGAGCATGTGTGGGATATGCTTGGCCGACGAATTGCAGCCCGTCAACCCCTCCCACCTGTCCACCGGAACTTCGGAGGGCATTGCTTGATGAGTGGTGTAATATTCCCCAAGATCAAATTGATAATTTGATACTCAGCATGCCTAGGCGTTGTAAGGCCTGTATTGCATCATCCGGGAGACATACTCCATATTAACCATCATACTAACCATGTTATATTGTTTTTTTTATAAATAGGTTCTGTTTTGAAATTTGCTCCAGAGAGTAAAAATCGCAATTTTTATTAATTATATCAAACATATAGCATCTTTTTTTTGCTCTTTACCTTTGTTTAATAAATAGACTTTACAAATAAGTCAAATTTGTTTTGCTTCTGTCCCTTTCTTTGCCTGAACTTCATTATCCTTAATTTATGGACATGAGTGTATTTCCTTTGTTGGAATGGTGGAATAATATGCATATTAAATAACACAGAATAGGAAATGTTTTTTGAATACAATAGATTACAGTAACAGTAATAAATTAAAATAAACTTAAATTCATATATTAATTTTATTTATAAAATTTTTAGTGAAAATACAATTGTTTAAAAATATTAATTAAACAAATATTGCCCTGTGCGTCATGACAATAATTGTTTGCCATCGTCAAATAAAAAACATGATATCAGATAAGGTTAATGGATAAAAACATGAACTTTAATGCCCGCAATTATTTTCTTTATTTCCAAATTAAGTAAAAAATATAGTTAAATCCTTTAAATATATATATTACCCACCATTAGCTCAATTTCGAAAATCGTCAAATTCGGCAAGCTTGAGCATTAGCTTACATGCATAAAATAAAGATATTACATTTAGGACTTATTCCCCTAAAGAAATATCCTCCCCTAGATGTAGGTTAACTATTATAACTATTATTTTAAAAGATAAAAATAATAGTTTTATTTAAAGGAGTCACATATCGCTGAACGGGAGTTTGGAATACATTAAACTATGAAGTCTTTCGAGATTTTTATGAGATTGCTCATTTCAAAGACATGGTTGATCGATATGCTAAGCTCTCATAAATGGATTTCAATAAATACTGTAGTCAGGGCAGACTAGCCTGGGCTCAAAATTAAAAATATTTTTCAACTTCAGATACAACTCGATTCTTCTGGTTATTAATAGAGTTTATAAAAGCAATTTTAGATGGAAATATTAAAATGTGGGTATAATTAATAATCATAAAGATTTGTTCTAGTTCGTTTATTCTTTCTGGCATTAAAAATATAATTACGTATACGAGTTTCATATCTTCCAATCCTATACTAATCTTTGATCTATCCCCATAATCGTATTGATTTGCATAGTTCTTTAATGAAATTATAGATAATATTAAAAAAAGTTTTTTTGCGATTTGAAAATTATTTAGTGAAAATTAATGAGTTGATTACTGTGTGTATATATATATATATATATATATATATATATATATATATATATATATATATATATATATATATATATATATATGAACATGAACACTTGTTCATACAAACGTACAAATATCATATTAAATTATATATAATATTAATAATGCTCTTCAATGGCGCAACAGTCTATGGTGATCCAAGACCGTCTGCCTACTGGTAGATTCCGAAATAAGAGGTGATTTTTTTTTACAGAATAGGATTGTCAGTCCAACGCTGAACAGTCATACTGGCCCGAGGCTTACCGTTTAAAATGGATTTCGAACCGCTACAAACATCCATGGTATCGTCGGGACTCGCACCCGAAACCTATGGTACCGAGTACCAGAGCGCTAGTCAATCGACCATCAGGTGAAGTTACTAAGATATTGAAGAATCTCGAGCACTTTTTGAGGTAGATTGCAATATAGATTGCAACAAATTTTTCATGAAGAATTTAATCTGAAATGAATTCCAACAAATTGGCTAATCTTGTGATAGGGCAATTGTAACAAATAGCAAATCAATTTAACATGTTATGAATTATGTATTACGTATGTCCATGAATTATGTATGTCAAGTAAATCCTCCTATATGAAAATTTAAGAAATTGTTTATTTGTTCTAATAGCTGTCGGATGTTGCGCCATTCTCAGTGAAAGCATCGACTATGTTCAATTAGGGAAAACTCTAACTAACGTCATTAAGTTGGATATGTGTGCAAAGTAAATAAATGAATAGTTTAAGAAAACTAAAAGACACGCTTTTTAGAGTGAATCTATCTAAAAGTAAAAAATAATTGTTAACATAATAAAATGACTGACGAGAAAATGAATGTCACTGTTCTAAAAGCGTGGGGTGCTCGATATCAATCTTTATAATTTTTCACTAGTTTCATTCAGAAATGCAGAGTTAGTTTAAAATGTCATACAAAGCACCCCACTCTTTTTAGAACAGTGACATTCATTTTCTCGTCAGTCATTTTATTCTTATGTTAACAATTATTTTTTACTTTAGTTTGATTCACTCTAAAAGCGTGTGTTTTTAGTTTTTTTAAACTATTCATTTATTTTTTACTTTTTAGTTTGATTAACTCCTGAAATTTTTAGTTTTTTAAACTATTAATTTTATTTTTTACTTTTTAGTTTGATTAACTGAAAAAGAATGTTTTTTAGTGTTTTTAAACTATAATATTTAAATGAGTCCCGGTATGGAGGAGTGGAACTATACTTCTTACAATAATGTAATTTGAGTAAAAAAAAGGCTATCGCTTAAAGTAGGGCAAAAATCGAAAAAAGAGTCAGTTACAAACAAACAAACAAACATACAGGTGAAACTAATATAAAAGCGTATTAAAAAGAATCAACTGTTTTTTTCTGAAAAAGATGCCTGTAAATGTTTCTTTGCAGCTTAAATAGTGTTTATGAGGAAAAACACTCCAGGGGAAAAGTCAGTTACATACATACATACAAACATACAAACATACAGGTGAAACTAATAAAAGCGTAAAAAAAGGACAGTGCAGACAGAAAGTGGCCTTTCATAGTTTATTATTTATTATAACCATGCATGTCCTGAGAATAGACTGCAAGAGAATAGTAGTAGTCATAAAATTAGTAAGCGCTTTCCCTATTCGGAAAGAACAGAATAGTTGACTCAAACATATTTCTTCCTTTTTGTACTACAGTACCAGATAGTCGTCAAAAATCGCTGATTAACCAACGGAAAAACCTAGAATACATACCTGAAATTAACTTTAAATTGGTTAAAATAATTTATCATTAGATGAGTACTGTAGCTGTTCGTCAAAGTAAAAATTACTAATCTAAAGAGTACATTGCGGTGCAGGCTACGATATAAAATCTAATACGAATTGTAAATATTCGATAAAATTGGTTTTGAAACCTTCTATATTCAGTCAGTATAATAAATAAATAAATTCCAAAAATGTATACTCTTTTCACGTATTTTCTGCAGCCTTATGCAGGGCAATTTCTAACCATTTTTTACTGTGTAATGCAAATACTAACACATTGATAAAAATGAACGCGGTGCGAATCACTTTGAACGTTTAACTATGAGTTGAACAATCTAGAAAAAGGGAGAAACATCTCAAATTCTTTGTTTAATTCCATTAAAAATCATGCAGACTCATTTGTTTCTATAGTGACTTAAAACTGCAACATTTATGAATTACCATTCTATGTTATAACACCTTTGTAGCAAAATGGCTAGATTTGTCTTGAACTAGTTTTGTATTTTTTTTTAAGTGGACATAAGTAATCTTTAAATAAAAAAAAAAAAAGCTTTTTTCCATGAATAAAAATGTTTCATTTGTTTATCAATAGAAAAAAACTAAAAATATCTAATGTCCCAAATCCAGTGTTTCTTTTTTCCCTAATTCACCATAATAATTCAGACAGATAGAAAATAATTGTTTCTGAAGGAAGATAGAATTTGTTTTCTCAAATAGCATGTTTAAATTCGAAGGTTTTACACAAATATTTTATTAAAAGACATTTTCGTAAAAACAAAGGAAATTTATAGCACTGTACATTATAAATAAAATTAACTCAGATTAATAAATTACAAAATAATTAACACATTGATAAAAATGAACGCGGTGAATCAAGGAGAACAATAGAAAAACTTCAAATTCCTTTTTTTTTTAATTCCATTTATGCAGACTCAATAGTGAATGCTTATAGAAAGCTTTTTATTTGTTAGTCGTCTGCAAAATTAATCAAATTTATGAATATAGTCATTTGTTTACCATAAAAACAAACTAAAAACAGTCTTTTAATGGATGAAAATTAGAAACAAAAACATACGACACGGTATGTTTTTTATCATCAATTTACATTTACCTTGTATAACTTAGTTTTTAAAAATCATTATTTTTTCGTTTATTGAAATAAATTACAGGTAAAAAATACTGCTAGTTGTTTGTTTTTAATTATCCAAAAAAAAAAAAATCATGTTTTTATGCAGGATTTCATTAAAATTCATGTATTTTAAAATAGTTATTTAAAAAAACAATTGATGAAGGAAAAAATGTTTAAAAAAATTGTTCTTATTGAAAATTGCTTTGGTTAATTAAGGATTAAGGATAAAATAATCCTTGGTAATTCATAAAATTGTATATAAAAACTATTTCTGTTCATTCAATGTAGTAACTTCAATTATTTACAATTATGTATAACTATATATATTTATATAATAAAACTATAAGAACTATATATATATATAATTATGTATAACTTCAATTACAGAGTCTTTATTCTATAAAAAAATTTTCATATAACAATATCTATGTATAATTTCATATAAAAACGACTTAAAGAATACATTTTACAACACTTAACATAAAGTTTAATTTAAATTTTACTCATATAGATAGAATAGGGTCTTAGATTTATTATAAGAGATTTTCATTTAAAGAAAGTTAAGCATATAAAAATTTGTTGTAATTAAACAATCTATCAACCTAATAGAACAGAATTTAGTCTTTTGATCCCTTGGGGCTTCACCTCTTGAAAGTTGAAATAGGAATTTTTCTATTATATTCATCTAAAATTTATAAGCATAAGCATAAGTCTTGAGAAAAAAAGATGTATCGTTTAATGAGAATTGTAATGCCTGAAGGTTGTCTGCTTATTCAACAACCCTATTTGGAAAACTAATTAGGAAACGAGAGTACAGTAAAAATTTATAGTAAAAATTTATATATATATATATATATAGGAATATCCGTTTACTTATTAATCCTATAATGCCTGTAGGAATATATTATGTAGTAGTGAATATATTAATGTAGGCATATCAATATTGTTGTGACTGGTAATTATCCTGTTGTGTGTGGGGTAAGGGGTATTTCCTTTATTTTTTGTATGAATCCAGGAATGGTAGATAACCCCTCCCGGTCACACGGTCAGGTCCAAAAGAACCGGTCGGTTTTGGTGGGACCCTTTTTGGAGTTTTTGCGTGCAAAAGGAAGACCCGTTGAAAGCAGAGCGAACGATCTGCGACAGTGCGTGAGCCTGGTACACAATTTTTGCTGCCAGAATGGCTACTTGGATAATTTATAACATAGATCTATGTCCATCTTTGAATTTGCGGAGAGCATTCTTTTTGTTAAAAGGTTTTGAGGCTACTGGTAAATCACTGCCTACCCACTCATGGGAATATTTCATTTGAGGTATGAGTAATATTATGATTGCTTCTCTATAAAAAATTTTTTTATTTATTCTGTTTCAAGTGTCAATGTAAAAATCCTAAATTTGATTGTAATTGTATATATTAGTATTCATTAAAAGTAAAGGAAAATAGTTGTTTGTTTCAGTATTCATTTTCGTATTTTTATTAATTGTTTTTATATTAATGTTAAATTATTTGGCCGTCCTACGAATATACGTAGACTAACGGCATCATTTCTATGTCGGTTTTAACAAATATATTAGATTATAAATGACATCATTATTCTATATATCATAATTTACATGTTGGCGATTCCGATAAATGTTGTTGTAGTAGTGGATGAATGGCTTCTTGCCAAACTGTCTGTATTCAATTGTTAACGTATTATTAAACTGTTATTGATTAAAAGGCGCCTTGCTTCATTGAATCATTAGGAACTTCTATCTATCTATCTTCTGTATGTGGAGGTTCGACAGGGGGTCAAGAAGACATCCAGGATTGCGGGATTCATCAGTGGTAGAAATATCTTAAATATATCATACTAACGAGCAACGTTGTAAAATGGTGTACTACTGAGAAGTTCTTTATAGTATTGTAATATTGTGTTGTGTGTTTGTATTATTAAGAAATCTTTATTTATAAAAATATCAGCTCGTATTACTGGATGGGCTTTATTCTACAAAGATTTCAACTGTGATATAATTCATCATTCAGCAAAATAAATAAAGACTCATGCTGATGCCTAAACAGGGCATCCAGTTCTTATTATGGTAGAAAGAATGTGACTACTAATATTTAAGCAGCACAATTACAAGACGAATACACTGTCAAACTAATATAATTAGTAAGAGATGGAAATCATGGGATAATTTCCTTAAACGAAATATATTATCATCATCATGATTGGCGCAACAGCCCATGGTTGGCCAAGGCCGTCGGCCCACTGGCAGGGAGATGTCTTCTTTTTATGGGGTAGAGTTGTCAGCCCTACGCTCTACAGTCATGCTAGACTGGGACCTACAGTTTAACGGGGATTCCGAACCACTACAAACATCCATGCCACAAAGCCGGGTCTCGAACCGAAATATAATATACAAACTCATAAATGGAAAAGAGTTATTATCAATCGTCCCAATGAATATATAAATCGGCAAAATCGCAGAATAGGAGCAGTTGGGTTTGGCATCAAAATAATTTTCGCCAAAGTGCGCCAAGAAAAAGGGTTGCGATTGTAAGAAAGGCAATTAAATGCAATCTCAAACAAAACATGAAATCCGGTTTATCCCATTTGGTGACTTATCGCTCAATTAGTGCCACAAAAAAAGTGGCAAAATCTCAATGTTTGAACCTCAATTTTGTGATTTGGCCTATAAATCTAAGTTGTTAAAACAACTCATGAAAAAGAATATTTTGAGTCATCAAGAACAGAAGATATTATTAAAAACAAATATTTTTATGTTCCAAATTTACGTAAAGTAAACGCAAAATATTGCTATTAGTTGAATATTTTTTTTTTTTTTCTTCTAATGCAGCTGGCAGATGGCCGTGATCTTTCGCCATAAGGGCTGCGTCGATAAATGTTATTCACTTTGCATTACCCGGGGCGCTTGTAACTTGATGGTAAGCCACGGACGCAGAGTAGTAATGCCCCCCCGCAGCGCTCTACGATCCTGTTAGGACCGGGACCTACGGCTTAAGTGGATTCCAACCACTACAACACCCATGGATAAAAGCCGGGATTTGAACCCGGTACCTGTGGTACATCAAAGCCAAACGCTAGCCATTTGGCCATCAGGCCCCGTTAGTTGAATATCATGTATAATAAAATTTTAAAAAAAAAAAGAAAACAAAGTTTTCTAAATCCTATTCCAAAAAATATGTACCTCGGGGCATGTATCAGATTGACTTTATAGCATCTATAAACGATCCCCTTTATAAATATTATCGGCACTACTTTTATTGTTATCGGCGCTTTCACAAAATTCACATGGCTATATCCTGTCAGATCCAAATCACGCAAGGTATGTTAAAGAAACTCATCTTACAGTAGAAAACATTTGGCGATTCCTCTCGTCAGCATTTTACCTCGAAAAATTCGAAGATTATTGTGATCAAGAAAATATTCACCATTTGCAGATAACCAGTGGAATGCCTAGAGAAAATTCACAAGTGCATATAAAAACACTTCATACACTATCGGCGTTGATATTGATAAATTCTTAGTTTAGAATATAATGTCAAAAAGTTCAAACTCAACTAGTATTAAACAGCATTGCTTGTCGAAGCACTAAATGGACACATTTTTAACTTCTAATAGACCTTAAAATGATAAACTACCTCGAAATTGTCAAAATCATAAAAGAAACAGCAAACGAATTTGTCACAAGACATTGAATAAAAAAAAAAAAAAGGTTAATGAAAGAGATACTAAAGCATAAGATTCACAAGTGAATTCACAATTCAAATAATTTAGCAAGCTCAAAAAAATGGGGAGGGAATATAAAAACAAAAACATCAATGAAACAGAAAAATCCGTTCTTTTTTCCTTTTAGCCCCTACAGACTACACTGGTACTTCCTTCGATGAGAAAGTAGTGTCCATAGGTGTATCAAATCAATTAGCTCTGTTGAATACCCATGACACCTGACATTTTTCGGGTGAGAGTCTGTAAGCCAACGACTGCGCCGGGATGCGCTAAATATATTTCCTTTAGGCATGAGAAACTATATTTTAAACGTTTCTCAGCGGCAATACAGGTTGCTCTATACTTTCTCTCGGGTGAGAGTCTCGAAGCCGGCTGAAGCCATTTCTCCTGAACGCCACAGGAGGCGCTCTTGCCAATGTGTAGGAGGAAGCACGATTACAATATTCATTTATTTGTTGTAACTTATTTTAAATCTCTTTACAAATTTCTTGTGGAAAAATATTTATTTAAAACAAATAAAACAGAAAAGGATTTTCTTAAACTTTTTGCACACGTCATTTAAATTTATCGTGCAAAAATAATAGTCTTAACTTAACAAAAAAAAAGTCGTTGTAATTATTATAATCTTTAAGGGATTTTCTAGTTTTCTAAGAACAAGAATAGTTTAAGAATTCCAAACCAATTAATAATAGAGAAAATTGATCATAATGAAAAGAATTCAAAAGAATTTATAAAATTAAGTCTTTATTAAATTTTTGAACAATCGTTTTTTTTTAATTATGTTAGCATATGAAATGGATTATGTATATATTTGTTTTTACAGCAAAAAAATGTTTTTTTTTTAACTTTTTTTTACAAAAACTAATTTAGTGTGTTTAGTTAAAAGTTAAAACTTTTTTTTAAAATTTCCGGTTTCGTGTTTAGATAAGAACTTGTTAACATTAAAAAGAAAAATTTCAGCTACAATGTTTGAATAATAACTTTTTTTCTTTTAAAGAAAATTTTTCTTTTAGTTATTGTGACAAAAAAAGCACCAGAAAAAACTTTTTGCAAATAATTAAATTAATCTTAAAAAAATGAATGTATTTAAAAAATTAATTTTAATAAAACCTTTCATAATTTTTAATCTTAAAACACGACAGCATTATACTCAAAATAGATTCTGAATTAAGAAAAGGTATTTTGATTATATTTTATTGAATTAAAAGTTATTAATTTTTATTTTTCAAACAATATATATTTTTATTTGAATATTTATAATAGCGGATAATGCATTCTTATATTGGTAAGTATACAAAAATAATACTATATATCAAAATCAGTCAAACTGGTTAAACTTGTATTTAAATAGTTGTAAGTTATTGTCAAAGGGTCTGATGGTCGAGTGACTAGCGCTCGGTTTCTTGTTCGAGTCCCGGTGGTGCCATGGATGTTTGCAGTGATTTGGAATCGACTTTAAACCATAGCTGCCAGTCTAACATAACTGTAGAACGTTATGCATAGTGCTGACAACGCTACACCGTAAAAACGAAAACATCTCTTTGTCTCGAAATCTGACAGAAGTCAGACGGCTTTGGACTATCATGAGGTTTTTAAGCCAGTGAAGAAGTTATGGTAAAACTTAAAAATTCAAATAGATAAATTATATCAATTCAACTGATAGTTAAATAAATTCATTTTATAACTAAACTTTTTATTAGTCTCAATAATTTTGAATAATGAATGGGCGTGATGTATCTCACAGACTTGTCATTGGCTCAAATTTTCATTGTTTGTTAAAAGCCTTTTAATGTTTTTTTCTAAAAACGGCCACTTTTAACAGCCTTTTAAACCATCTTTGAATGTTTTAAAAGACTGTTAAAAGTGGCCGTTTTTAGAAAAAAGTTACGTATGAAGTGAAGTTACATATGCTTGTTTAAGGCAATGATAATATTTTTAGCATTAAAATAATAGAAATTAAAAGTTCAATTTTTTTTTAATTTTGTTTAGATCAATGGTTTTCAAAACAGTGGAACCATTTATCCTACCGCTCTTTTACAGAATAAAATGTTATTCAGCACCACCCTGGAAATTTGCTTTCTTTAAGCAAACAACCAGAAAAAATATAACAAAAATTGGTGTATTTTATGTATCTATATATTTATCTTTGTCTTAAATCATAGTAAATAAAAATGTTGTAAATAAGACACCTTGAAGCTTGAGATTGTAAAATTATTTTTTAAAATAAATTCTAGTACCATTCACATTTCACACGGAAAATTTAAGATAATGAATGATAATATGAAAATAAAAATTATGAATAACATTCAAAATAATGCTGATAAGAACTGTGAACCTGATGACTTTTGATTATTTCAATTCGCTAACTCCAGTCGTATTTCTTTTTCGTTAACCAATTTATCATTATACTAAAGACACGCTCCATTAAATATGCAGAAAGTGGCAATTAAAAGTTTTGTATAGCAGTCCATAATTCAGGATTAACTGTATGATCTGCTTTTGCAGCCAGAATTGTTCGCCTTTGAAATGTCTACGAATAGCTTTTCTAAATTTCCTTCCTTATTTATGCTTTCATTGCACCCTAATTTTCATTTTAAATGCACCCACGGCTACTATTATCTCTTGACCATTCCACTGAACCTAGAGGGTGATATCATCCACTTTGGGAACTTGTGTTTTAAATTATCAAAAGCATTATCTTCGACACATATCATAAAGAAGTAGAAATACATAGAATTTCAAATTACTTTCGAAATCTTGAAATAAGTGTACATCGTTCATTCGTAAGGTTGAAAATATGCCTCCCACGAGACATCAATGGCAAAAAGAAGCCATATTATTTGGAGGCAACATGTCGCACATATTACAGCATTCTTGAATGTGACACCATCTACTAAAAGTGCCGTTCATAAGCAGTGACTTTTGGCCAAAAAAACAATTCTCAGCGATGGAACGTTGGCTGAAAAACAACAATATCTCAGAGATGTGTGTCAGCATGCAAGGCGTATGCCAACCACAAATTATTTGCACAGGGAGATTAATAGTTGAATATTAAAGGGTATCAAAAATTAATCCTGTTACTATCAATATGAGGCTGGGTAATATTTAAACCTAACTATTGTCAGGTTTGTTTACTTAGAAACAAACATTGCGCCATCAGCAGTATTGAATTGAATTATTCGTCAATATTATACCATTGTGACATTCTTGGCGTACAGCTGCCATTAAGCAGACTTCAACTGAACTGCGAATGAATGATTGATTGACAAAGTGCAATATAATAAGAAACGTGCTTCTGCTTATTTTTCAATAACACGCGTTTCCTGGTCATTAGGAATATGTTATAGTTCGAGAGGTATATCATCCAGAATATATCCAGATAGAGCAGCTTGGATGTGGGGTGTGATGTTTTGAGGGTGAATTCCAGGAACAGAGCATTAGACCACTGGTCAAAGTCAATATTTGAATGAAGGCTGTGTACCCATTCTGTGGCTTCTGGGATAGGTGGCTACATAATAGAGAGGGAATTTCTGTGTAAAAGAGCTTGTCTACTAAGACGGCAAATGTCTACTAAGTGTGTATCAGTACAAATGCGTTTAAGAAAGATGTGAAATTGATGTTTTACACACAAAGAACCAGCTATTTTGTCTAATCTTAGCGTAGATGAAAAAAAATTGGGATGCTTTGAAATTTTCTGTTAAAGGAAATATTGGTTAAGGAATCGGTTACCATATTGATGGATGAGTGGGAGAAATTCACTTTAAATATTACCCAGCCGCATATTGATAGTATTCTGCATAAGAGCCAAACTGCAGAGAATTAAATTCAATAAAATCTGGTTTGACAATATTTTTGTTCGGGCGTTTATATTTTGGGCCTCATGGCCGAGAGATTAGCGCTTTGGCACTCGGTGACACAGGTTTCGGGTTCGTGTCCCGGCCATGCCATGGATGTTTGTAATGGTTCGGAATCTACTTTAAACATGGTCTGTTATGACTTTTTGGGCGTAGGGCTGACAACTCACCCCGTAAAAAAAAAAAACATCTCCTGTCTCGAAATTTGCCAGTTGGCAAACGACTTTGGCCCACCATGGGGCTGTTGCATCGATGATGATGATGATGATATTTATGTTTTAACTGTATATATCAGCAATTAAAAAATTTATTAATCAGCAATATTTTATCGAAACGAAATATCAATTTTACATGATCATATCAAAAAAAAAAATTAAATACATTAAAGTAAAATACGAAACAACAAATTTAAAGGAAAAGTATTCTTTACGAATATAAACAGCTTAACAATAAATTAAATAATATCAGATTTGAAATGTGGTACTTAAAAAGTAATTTATTATTTAAAAACATCATTAAGTATCATAAAATGTAAAAATTTGAACGGAGAAAAATATTCACATATTATTATGTCATCTTTAAAAGTTTCTTTACTATATATAAATAATTCAGATATATTGGACATCAACTCAAACAACTTTCTCTTCCCTTCAAAGCACGACGACCTCAAATTATCAATGAATGGCATTTATTGTGAAATTAACTCAGAAGTAAGAAGCAGCGTTGGTTTTCATGTTCGCTTCATTACCTGACCTTAATTACTGTTGACCATCAGTCCTCGTAGAATCCCCCTCTTCGCGCCAACTGTTATCCTTTCTATGCCCCCGCATACACTCGGATAATAATTTGAATGAGATACATCCATTGATCTAATTAGTAACGCATCTCCTAAATTAGTCTGCAGAAATTGTTCTCGGATATTGCTATCTGATTAACAACGGGGAATGTCTCGGAGATTTTGATTGAAATTGGACGAGTTGACAATAACTGGAGCGAACAGTTTGACAGGAGGACTGATGGTCGAGTTTTCGTATGAAGATCTGTAAAGTTTCTGCTTCATAAATTTAATTAAATACAATTAAATTTTACTTATTTTAAAAGGCTTTATATTAACGATTACAGTTAAATAGTAACAACACTTAAAAAATCCTTCAAAAGGTGGGGTGTTTTTATTTTTCGAAATTTTAAATAAAATGCCTAAACAATACGTCTTTCATTTCATCAAAGAGTTACAAGTTATGTATTTATTCAATGTTTATAGATTTCATTAGCCCTACTCGTGGCTCAGTGACCAAGTGCGCTGCTGGTGAGCATTAGGCTATTAAATAGAATTAGAATTATTATATAGAAGAAAACTGTACATCTTGTACACTAAAATCCTAAAAATACCTAACAAATCTGTAAATTTAAATTTTAAGGGAAAAAAGAAATTTCTGCTATTTTAGCTTCATTTATATAATTGAATATTTCTCTAGTTGTGGGGTGAGAGATCATTTAAATGCCTTCAGAGATTTTATATGATATTTATAATGATTTGATATAAGTTTATATAATGATTTGATATAAGTTTATATAAGGATTTGATATAAGTTTATTTAAGGATTTGATATAATCTTTGATATATTGTTTTATAATAAACATTTATCCACTAAACATTTATTTTAAAAAATATATATATTACATAATTCATATTATTTATTTTATTTTGTTGCTGAATGCAATTTTTAATCATTTAATCATCACATTCCTCAATTAAATAATTCTCATTTAAAAATCTCAAATTAAATAAAACAACAATTCAAATTTGCGAATTGAAAACATCATTAAAATCCTTGAAGATCATCATCGTTAGAAGCACAGCTTTTTGTTCCCATTTGCAAAGAATAGCTACAACCATAATCTTTAAAATGAAACAGCAATTTTGAGAGGGTTTAGTTTTATTAGAAACCTAACGCTCCAATTAAATTTAATTCAGTATTCTCACTTCAATTGTCATTGTAAAATTAAGTCGCGCGTTAGGCTTACCATCGTGTTATTGCTTATTTAAGCAAATACGTAGGATTATTTTGGTCACAACTCGTAAAGAGAATTTATATTAAGCAAACCCTTGAATTTAAAGTAATATTTAAATTTATCTGCTGGAGTATTTAATTTTAGATGTTTGTATGGATGTGAGGTATAAAAATAAGATTTATTTAAGTGTATTCGGATTCGGATTTAAAATTTATTTAAACTTATTTTTAATAAATATTTATTTAAACTCGTACATTAATTGCATTCGAATTTTTTGATAATATATTTTACCTTAAATCAAAATGAACACAAAAATTAATAGTATCTCTAAATAAAGTTCACATTACTGAAATATTGCGTTTTATATGCCATATACTTCTTGTTTTTATTCAAGTAATTATATCTGCTGTAGTTATTCATCCAAACGAAACTATCAAACTTCACTAAACCTATTTATTCCTTTTTGTCACAAACTGATGATGGCATATTGATGGAAAAACGAATGATTCAATATTCTGCACACTACACATAATAAAAGTAGGAAAAAAACCCAAAAGGAAAATATTCCACGCCCCAAACATTGACGTTTGCTGAATAACTCGGCGAAAAACACAGACGCCTTTGGCATTCCGACGACGGAGGTCTCGCGAAGGCAGAAATCTCTCGACGTATGAATTTCATCTTCTTTCCGCAGTAATAGCTTCAGGATTCAGTCGAATATCCATTCGTCTTGTTAGGATTCATCTCCGCCCACCCCTAACGGAACGACGTCGGAAAGAGGGATCGTTTTCTCCAGATCGAAAAGAGATGAATTCGTGTCATCCGAAATCGTTTAAATAACGTCTCGGAACGTTTTTCTTGTTTCCGTGTGCTCTGTATTCGAAGTAGTGCTATTTAGGGAGAGTCAATACATATCTTTGAAATTCGGATTTGCTTGAGGGGTGTTTGAGTGGATGATGAATAGTATTTGTTTATGAAATTGTTATCTTCTGAATTCCTTTTTTCATTTCTGTTTGTACAAAAATAGCATAAAGTTTTACCAAGTTGGCTAGTTATTGAATGGGGCGGATGAATATTTCAAGAATATTGACCCCTTCAGAGTAAGCATTTTATTTTTAATTTTAAAAGTCCAGTACGAGCTCGGAATCCATTTTACCCCAACCTCAGTGTTTCGTTTTCATTAACAATTACATTTATGAAACCAAATATTAAACTAGCATCTAACATTTGATGCATTAAAAACATAATTTTTTAATATTTTAAACTAACAACAGTTGCAAGTGATTACTTAACATTACATTTCAAGTGCGTAATATATGAAGGTTCTCGCCTAATATATGAAGGTCCATGACTTTCCTATATTAGTCAGCTGTTGTATTTATTAATTCTCTCTACTGGAGATTCGATAAGCAATGACGAACCAAAAGTATACGTGTATGGAGTCCATAGTCAGGGTAAATCAGCAAACCTGAAAGACCATTAAGTTCGAATAACTAAAATTAACCTTTAACGTGGGTCCATGCAAAAATTGCAACGGCACCAAAGCAACCAATCTTGGTTGATGCTATCCTTCTTGAATGATGAATGTGTTTCAGGTGTAAACTACATCTTCAGCATCAACATACGTTGTTTTTTTAATTATTTAAACTAACTAATGTGAAAAGTTTTTATAAGCAATTAATTTTTCATTTTAATTCTCTTCATTTTATGTATACGTAGGTAATGTAAGATTAATAAATGTTTATAAGATGAGGTGGTACAAAATTCTTAATATATTAAATAAAACAAAACCTTCTACATCAAAATAATAAAATACGTCTATGTCTTTGTAAATCTTATTTTTCTCTGTCAAATTATAAAACAGATCATAGAATAATTACATTTAATATTAAAATCTCCTCTCTTTCAAAACAGTTGTTGCTGAAATAGCTATATTTCGCTATGAAGAAAAAACTATGAATTCGCTATGAAGAAAAAACTAAAAAGCAAAAGGTTATTTCGGAAAACAATATTTCATCTCATACCTTTTCTCTACCAATAATCCATCCTAGTTACTATGTGGCATAAATCGAAACAATCAATTTGAGGGAAAGAAAGGAATCATAAATATTTTTCTCTGCATTATCTAGTTTTCTGACAATCGGCGAACTTTTATGGTTGGATATAATATTCTTTATTTTCGCTTTACAATCTCATGATCTGATGATGAAAGGGTTACAATTATTTTTTACAAGGTAATTATCCTCAGAATAAAGTAGTTTTTAATATTACAATATTCAAACCATTCAGATAACATGTTTCTTTTTTTGTTAAATTGCAACAAGATACCAAGCATTGTGGTCTAATATTGCAAAAAAAAAAAGTAAAAAATATTGGTGATCATTATATGATTATTAATTATTTAAAAATTAGGAAGAAATAAAAAACTTATTTAATTTCTGTGTTTGTTTTTGTAAAAAATAAATCAATGTTTAACGACAAGAATGATTAATTATAAAATATTGATATAAGTGTATTATTATGATAAAAAGAATTAATTAAAAAAATTAATTGTTTTTAATTTGTTTTTTTTTCCCACAAAAATATAAACGTAAATAATTTACTTTGTTTGCTTTTTTACATTCTTTTTAAGTATAAAAATAAATTTGCCTCGATATATAAGTCTTATGGATTATATTGAAAACCAGCAGACTTGCTTAAAATAAAACATTTTTCGTTTGGGTAAATGTTGTTAAGAAAAATCTGTGCTCTGTGATATCTTGCAGATAAACTGAAAACTAATACTGTACCTTTTTCTTAGTGTTTTTTACAGAAACTTTACTAAAGGCGGTAGCCAATTTTTCAAGGTCGGCGATTTCTGGTGGTGCGAAAATCTGATGAGAAAAAAATATAAGTTGTCAGAATTATAAATTAAAAAAATATAAATAAATTTATAATTTTTTTAGTTCATATGATAATTAATTAAAAATAAATTTAGTTTTCAAAAATTTTTGAAAGAATTTTCAGATAGTACGTAAGCGCGCACACACACACACACACATACACACATGCACACGCACACACACTTTTATTCTTTAATGATACCATGTGTTGAAAACGACAAAACAAATTAAGGAATGAAGCAGTTTGGATATGACGGCTTATAAATTTAAATGGATATTTTTAAAAATATAAATCTTTTTGAGTATCTTTCAGTTCCAAGTTCAATAGAAAGTTCTTACTTTACAATTCACAATAAATATTCGATCGTTTTAAAAACGCTTATCGTATTTTTAGAAGTACATTTATTTAGCAGAACTAACATCTTTGGGAAAAATGGGGAATGAACGGGTAAAAGGTAAAAATATTTGTCTTAATGCTTAGAATCAAAAGCTCTTTTAGCACTGAACCCATTTGCGAAAAGGGCTTTTTAACTAACGTATTTTATACCTAAAGGTATTTTATGATGTATCTAAAGAATTAAAGAAACAGTTCAAATAATTTTTATGAGTTGAATAATAAAATTATATATTTTTTTATTAATTTTAATTCAATATATTGAATTAGTTATTTTATATGATGAAAATATTCCTTTTTAAAAATTAGTATCTTGATCAAAATTTTAATCAGATTTGACTTGTAGATTTTTAAAGTACCTGACGGAATCACCGAGTATTGAAACAATAAATTTTGTATAATGTGAGACATTTATTTTCAGGCTTCACACTAAAAATAAAAGTGGATTAAACACAGTTTTTAAACAAATGAATGTCTAAATACATTTAAAATATAATAATCCTTCGAATATTTCGTGTTCTTTTTTTTTTTTAGTGAGGTCACTTTTCTCTGAAAGTGGATCCTTAAATCCTTTTGGTATATCGCTTTTTTTTATTTTCTCACGTTATGCCTATTATAATAAAGGTGTTAAAAGTTTGAAAAAAGGTAAGGAACTCATTTTCCATTGATGTATGAAATTTTATCTTTAGTTACCATTATTATAATTCATCTTCTTTATGTGGACATGATTATTATATTTTGTATGTTTGTTTTTTATTTAATTTAAAGCTCAAAATAAACATTTTTACCAAAAATATTTTGCAGAAGTATACAAAGTGTTAGCTAAAAAACAAAAATTCCATTAAATATACATAATATACAAAAAAGCATTAGCACACAATAAACACAGGACCAAGTAATACTATAAATTCAGAGAAAGACTAATGTTTTTATGGACTTGACAAGGTCAGACAAAACTTCAATGAATAAAATAGATTCTTTTTAAATCGTTTCAAAAAGGCTCTTTGCCGCTGAAGTTTCTCACAAAGCAGGTGCAGGTGTTAGGGAAGAGGGTCATACTGCAGTGGCTGTTGCATTCCACTTTGAATAGGCAACGATAAAAGGTAAAGTTTTCAAGGTCAGTTAGGTGCTATGTTAAGAAACATTTTTGTAAGATGTTTATATTTAATTCTGTGCATAATAATGGCAAAAATTGTCGTGAGTCCTAAAACCTTTCGAGTGATGAGAGATAATCAAAATTCCAGACATTAATCAAGTCGTGTTTATATTTCACTTTCCATTCTGAAAAAGGAATTGCTGTGGTAGCGTTTATTTCTATTTTAATCGCTTCCTTACCTAAAATATAGGCTCTTTCATTTATCCGTTACTCCGGGAAAACCAAGAAGATATGTGAAATGCATAAATTCTTACCCAATGGACTCTCCATTGAGGGTCTGTATTACAAATTTCTCAAAAGTTTAAATCTAAATGACAGTTAGGAGAGGATTTCTGGAAATTCTTTAGAAACTTAAATCACTTTGCACCATAGAATTTTGTTTGGAAAACGGAGCACTCAACACGAATTCGAAACTGTTTAAAGCAATTTCTCTCTCCATTTTTATATGCAACGAATGACATGTCAGTTTTTATCAAATTATTAATTTTCCTTTCATCCATGTTGTTTGTCTGAATTGTTTACTTTCTGTCGATAAAAAGTGAACAAAAGCAATCGATCATCATAAAAGCCATTAATTCCATTTTAAAATTAGAGATTGCTTTTGTTTTTCAATGGAAGAATTCAGAAAATAACCTTATCTCAGCTGCATTCATTTTAATATGGAAAATATGGCAAGAAACTTTTTGTTCGTTTAAAGTAAGCATTTAAATATATATATTAAAAATTTAACCAACCAATTCATTAAAAATATAGCTCAAATTGCAAAAAAAAAAGAAAGATACACAGTTTTAATATTTTAAATTTAAATGTTTTTAATATTTTAAATTTAATAATTATAAAACCTTAACTTAATTTAGGAAGTATCTAAAAAAAATGCGTGAACTGATAAAATGTAAAAATTATTTCTTCAAAATATAAAATTATATCTTCTGATAATCGAAATGTGATTTTAAGAAAATAAAATTTTCTGCCACTGTTCTTTTCTTTAAATAATACGGACACATAAGGACTTTACATTTTCGTTTTTACAGGAAAAAGCAAAATTAAATTTACGACCTTTAATATACGATAAGAATCCAAGAGTTTCTCAAAGAAAGCAGTTTAATACATCAAATCCATTGAAGAGGCAAATCCAAACGCATTCTATGATTTAATTAAAAGTATTTGTTTTCTTTAATTAATTCATTTCTGTAGATCAAAGAAGATTTCTTTCATTTTCTGTATGCGATTCGGAAAAGATTGTGACAGAATGACTTATTTAAAATACTCGAAATGAAACAAGCGGATTAAAAGTAAAAAGTGAGATCATTAAATAAATTAATTAAAAACCAGAAATAGATTTTGTTTCCTTTTATGAGTTGATCATATTTATAAAATTTCATTTAGAAAAATTTCAAAAAGTCCGAAGAAAAAAAAAAAAGATACATCTTCTAAATATACAAAATAATATAATAAATTGTAAATTACAAAATAGTATAAACAGTGAAAGTAAATTTTTTAAAAAATATTTATGCATAAATATATATTTGGCAATAATGAATGATTTTGAAAAAGAAATTTAGTGGATGTATGATATATTCAAAATATTTTAACATTCTTATTGATATTTTAAAATATAAAATTATGTAAATCAAATTACGTATTGTATATATTAAAAACCCATATAAAAAATTGAAATGTATGTTTGTTGCTCATACCAATCATATTCAATTTTGAAATGATTCACAAAATAATCTTATATCTTTTAAATTGTTAAAAAGTAAAAATGCATTAAAATATATTAATATAATTTAAAAGTTTTTAAAAATGTTGACTTGAAAAATTATCACTTAAGGATTAATTCTTGTTTAAAGTAAAATAATCCGTATACATTTTTATAATGTCATATTTATTTCACATTTATATTTTATATAGATTTTCTATATGAAGCAAATAATGTGTGGATGCGTATAGATTATATTCTGAATTAAAAACTTTTTCACACTTTTTTTTTATTGAAAGAGATGCATTAGGAAATGGTTAAAACTAACTTTCGAATTAATTAGAATAACAAAAGGATTTTCTTATGAATCTCATTTTTTATTTTATTGAAGTTAACAAGAAATCCTCGTGCTCCATGAAGGAGACTTGCAGAAATAATTAAGAGACGAATGATAAGATAATTAAAACATCCAACAAATGTTGTATTCAATAAAATAAAAAGTTAAAAATAATAAAATTAATAAAAACATCCAATAAAAGGTAAATTTAAAAAAGACCATGACAATACAAGTAGAAATAAGAGTGAGCTAATGAAAGAGATTTAAGAATCGTGAAAATAAGAATTAACAAATTTACAAAAGGCTGTAAAAGCCGGCTTCTTATTAACAAATTGACAAAAGTTCAGGTGGCCATTTCACTTTTTTGAAGTGCCAGTTCTTTTCTTAAAATGCTTCTAGGAGTTTCAAGCCTGGAGAAGTTGTTTTTAAATGTTATATGATTTGAAATTAAAAACAGGAAAAAAATATTATTAATTAGAAAATTAGGTTAAAAAATATTTTTCGTCTTGCAATTTGCAGACAAAACAAATTTTTTGAATGATAAATGCGTCGATAATTCTATAATAATGATCAACAATTATCATTATTATAGAATAATCGACGCAATTATCATTCAAAAAATTTGTTTTGTCTGCAAATTGCATGACGAAAAAATATTTTTAACATTAATTCATAATAAAGATGAACAAATACTTCTTGTTCATCTTTAATTATTAACTCTACTTTTATAACTTAAAACATTACATTTTATGAAAACTTGAATAACTTTTAAAATTCATATTTTATTACTCATAATATTCTATAGTTTGGTATAACTGATAAATTAAGAATTCAAATACTTCCGTCTTTCTTTCCGCCTGTAACCGCAGTTGTTTCATAAGGTTGTACAATGCATACAAAATGTGCATATTTTAAGAATAAGTTATACAACATTTATTTTGTACTAATAATGACTATTAAGCAATACTATATTCGTGCATTCACCTTTCACCTTTTTCTGTAAAATTGATGTTTTACGGAAAATATCCGTAAATTTATTTCGCTCCTGAAAAGAGTTTATATCTATCAATATAGTAATTTAAGTCTACAAACATTTATTTACGTGCATTCGATATGTTTTTCTCATTTTTGAAAAATTTTCAAATCTTTTTTGAGAGTTTGACTATGCAAATAGATTTCATTTACATACGATGTTATCAATTGAAAGAAATTCTTCGTTATTGAATATTCTTAGAATATTCTAGAATATTCGACGCCATCTCTTATGTAATGTATCCTTGTCAAAATGATTTAGTTTTATAAATTTAAATTTAGAAAGGACAGGAGATTATTATATAGATTAAAAGCATCTACAAATTAGTTAGCTAGAGGTAATATCATAAAGCAAGATATATTATCTTAAAAGATTGTACTATTATTTATAAAAAAAATTATGAAAAAATATGCTTTATTAGATGAATTTTATTAATTTAATTATAACATTTTTTAATTATAACATATTTATTTTTTTATGCAGTTTTTAAACAATATTGTAAAACTATAAAATTAATATCAAATAATTAAAATAGTGAATTAATGTTATTATTTTAATTAATTTCTTATTAATTTTAATATTTTTGTATAAGTTTTAGACAATTCAATAGTACTTTTATTTTCATTTTCCCTGTTTTTTTTTTCTTCTAATGCAGCTGGTAAATAGACCGTGATCTTTTATGCCATAAGGGCTGCACTGATGTTACTCACTTTGCACTGCCCAGGGGGAGCGTGTAGCTTGAAGATAAGCCACGGACAAGGGTAACAATGTCCCCGCTGAGCTCTACGATCCTATTAGGACCGGGACCTATGGTTTAAAGTGGATTCGAACCACTACAAACACCATGGCAAAGCCGGGATTTGAACCCGATACTTGACCTGTAGTACCGAGCGCCAGAGAGCTAGCCACTTAGCCATCAGGCCCCTATTTTCCCTAATGTAAATTTTTAAAATATATATACTTCTAATTTTTAAGTTGTTTAGAATAATTATGTGTGCAAATATATAAAAAATTAATTAATTAATATTTATTAATCTGAAACTAAATTAATAAAAAACCTACTGCGTAATAATCGTTACGCATTCTTCACTTAATTCATTGGCTTATTAATATAACTTTAACCTTAATTATACCTTTTTACCTTTTGAATTAATTACACCTTACTTCTAATTTTTACCTTTTTATTTTTTTCATTCATATTTTTTTTTTTTTTTTTTTGTTACTAAATAAAAATTTCAATTTGCGAAAACGTTATTATTTTATATTATAACGAAATGATAACAATTTTATTTATTTATGTACAGACTTTTAAACACGTTTTCTTTAAATTTGTGAACAAATTGTGTTAAAATTTTGATTCTTAAGACAAATGTCAGCAAAGCAAAAAGATGTGCCAATGAGTTGTTTATGAAGCTGAACAATAAATGCGCAAAAACTTGGCCCGAGAAAAAAATTCAAATTAATTCACAGTCTCTAATAAAATGGTTCTCACTGAATATACTCCGGGATTTCACATATTTTCTTTTGTTTTTCCACAAGTCAAGCTAATAACTGCCTCGCTTTTTTTTTTTTAGTGACACCGAGCAAGATGGATCGGCCAACGTTACTAAACGACGCCAATCCTACGACCAATTTTGAATTGTTTCTCCCTGCTTTTCCCTTTTTTTCAGGACATATTCAGCGTATTTTTCAGAAGAACTATTTTATATAATATAGTAAATAAATTAATCAATGTAAAAAATTAACAATTATTATTACAATGCACTGTAATAACAACGCATTACAATGCACAGTAACATTATTAGAACACATAACAATACGTTATACAATGCCTTGCAACAAGGACACATTATGGGGTACAATACATTGTAACAAGGACGCATTGTTGTTGCATTGCATTGCAACAAGGACACATTGTTTTTACATTGCATTGTAACAAGGACACATTGTTGTTACATTGCATTGGAACAAGGATGCATTGTTGCATTGCATTGCAACAAGTGTTATTACAATACATTTCAACAAGGACACATTGTTATTACAATGCATTGCAACAATACGTTACCAATTTTACAATTTGTTTTCTTATTTTTGACAATAATTGTTACAAAAATACAGTGCATTTTCAAACAATAGTAAAGAAAAAAGAATCTTTCTTGCATCGAGTTTTAACAATTCTTTTGTTGGAAATTCAAAGAAAGGGAACGAAAATAAGTGAGATCCATTATTATTCGACAAGTTAAAAATTAATATAAATAATTCGCAGTGTTTGTTGATAATCTATTCGGTTGCTGTTCCTAATTTACCACCGAGACTTTTTACTGGCTTTTGTTTTCATGTTGATAATTTATATTTTTTTTTGCAAATTAACATAAAGATAAATGTAAAGTCTGGAAGAAAACAACTCCATTAAAAAAAATTGTCTCGTGCATTCTCCTTCTAGGATCGAAGCATTATTTCCGCAAGGTTATCATATCTCTTCATAAAAGCTGATTATCTTCGTTTCTTCTAAAATGCACATAAAGTTGTTTTTTTTATTTGTGACATTGTGTATCATATTTTTTTAAAAAATTTTTGGGTGGACAATTCGAGTGTAATATGTAAAACGATAAAAAATAGCGTACTGCTTGAATTTATGATTATTGGATTGCTATCACTTATGAGCGTATGAATTATCTTTATGTACATTTGATTATCTTTGATTTTTATTCAATTTAAAATGTTGGTTATTTTTTTTTTTTAATAGTTTGAAGAGTATATAATAATTGCTAAAAACAAAATACTTGTCTGAAAAATTTTTTCTTTATCAACCAAGTTTCTTACCGTAACTGAAGCAAATTGATAAATTATCAAATATTGTTATTACTAAACATTGTTAACCTAAATTAATGCATTTTATGTTTGATTAATTCTATCTTGTAATTAAAAATTTTATGTCATTGTTTTTAAAATAAATGAAACAAGGAACGTATCTGAAAAAAGCACTTGGACGTCAAATAATGAGGTGTTAATTTTTATTAAAGAAAATTTTCAATTCCGACATTTAGAGACACAAACAAGTATAGCTTTTCGTCAATTGCTTCTCTTTTCAAGTTGATAAGTTAATATTTTCTATATGATTTTAAGTGAGATTCGAAGATTTCTTTTTAAATATAATATTTTTAAGCTTAAATTTTCATAAATATTTAAATTCGATGATTGAATCTCACAAGAACCTCAAACAATTAAAAAATTTATTAAAAATATTTCACTTGTCTTGCCTATGGTCAATAAGGATATAATTTTTGATAAAAAAAAAAGCCACGGTTTCAATGTAGTTTTCAATTAAAATACTTTTCTTAAATACGAATATTTGATGGTCGTTAATTGTTGCATTATAAAAAGAAAAATTATTGGCTTATTCTTGAATATTCCATATGGAATAGTTCAAGAATAATCAGTGTTTTACCTATTGAACTCAATCATTTTCTAGTAATTGTTAAAAATAAATGTCAAATCTTATTCGTATATAGCTAATGCATATGTAACAATTAATAAATGTGATATTATTTAATATAAATGTTATTAAACTTCCTATGGATAGGGCAGTACTATAAGTAGTTATAATGCGCCAGCTCAGCACTTTTCTGTGCTGACATTTTTCCAGTAAGTTGGCCAGAAATAATCACTTCCCCACAGAGCAACAGAGAAATTAATCCTGCGATCCTTGGCAATTACAGACAGATATATTTATTCCCTCATAATTGGAAGGCTGTTCATCGTCTTCTTAACATAGAGGTTCCCGATACTACTTGGATGAAAAGAAAATTTGTCTAAGAAGCTCTTCACTTGCTATTTTTGCAAAGATAAGTTCTTTCAACCACAACAATTTATTTGTGGACTCTCAGTACTTTCGCAATGTCTATATTAGAAACAAATTTTTGAATCTGAAATTAACATCTTTTATTTTTCTTTTTAATTGCTTATTTGTTTTTTTTTAATCTTTTTTCAATTCCTTCTATTAGCTCACACTCTCCCTATATATATATATATATATATATCTTGTTCAAATTTTCAATCGTTAATGAAATATTTTTTATTCTTTCAATAAAGTTCAAATACATTTTTTGAACTCCTAGTGGATGACACTTGATGTTAATACAGTTTTTGCAAATATTAATTCATTCACTAAATTTAATAAATTAATTATAGTTTTTTTTAGATTTAAGTTGCATATATCTACCCATAGATGGCGCCTGATAAACTTTTAAAAAAAATTTTATATTACTTGTTTTGTCTTATTTTGTTAAGTTCTCTAGATTAAGATAATTACTTTCATAAATACTTTAAAATTCGGTGAATAGTTGCCTACATCGTTCCTCCCTCCTTTTTTTTACAAGAAAGTTGATAATTTTGATTAATCTTTCAACAAAATGTTTGTGAAAATTTATATATATATATATATACTACTGTGTTCAAAATGTAAAATCAATTTTCAATTTAAAATTCCCGAGCTTATGGAATTTCAATTTTTTTTTTTTTTTTTATGTTGTTGGCACTGTCCTTGACATCTGTGTGAAATTTTACGTCAAAATATTCATTAGTGTTTGAGTTTTCTTGGCTTTGTGAGACGCTAAAACTGATTCCGGCGATTTTTGAAATGTCTGAATTCATTGAGCAAAGAACTTCCATTAAATTTTATTTGCGGAGACGTATAGAATGTTGCTGAGGCATTCGAGTGAGTATTCCTATATCGGAAAGAAATGTTTACAAGGGGTATAAACAGTTCAAAGAAGGCAGAGAACTCGTTAAAGACGAAGAGCCCTCTGGTCGATCATCCACCTCAACCGACGAAGACCACGTCCAAAAAATTAACGATTTGGTGCTTGTCAAACCGTCGATTTACAATTAGAGACCTTGCTGATGATGTTGAAATTTCAAAAGGATAAGGTCAATTCCATTTTGGGCCTCAAATGCATCAAATCTCGATTGTTACTAAAAACACTGAATGCGATAGCTCACACTGCATTGATTCTTTGTGACTTTTCCGCCGAAAATGAAACCCATATCGTTTCACAACCACCTATTCAAACAGTGCGACTTCTGGCTATTCCCTAAACTCAAAAGACCAACTCCGGGGACCCATTTTTTAGTCGATTGAAGAGATTCAATGTGAATCGGCGCTCGCTTTGAAGGCCATCCCTACCGATGACTTTTTAGCAAGATTTGAGGATTGGAAAAGAAGTTGGCATAAGTGCATTGTGTCCGGAGAGGATTACTTTGAAGCCGATGGAATAAATTTGGAAAAATAAATAAAAAATTTTGGTCTTACTTTTTGGGCACAATAATATGTACATCTTTAAAATATGTGTGTATTCTTGTTTTAACCAAAAGACGGTATATCTCTTTAACTTGCCATAGTTTATCTTGGATTTAAGTTTAGTTTAGTTTAGTTTTTTAGGAATTTAGTTTCCGTCATCTAAGTGTTGTTAAAAGATTTTAATGGAAATAAAGGTATTTTTTACTACAGACTAGATAAAACTGTAATGTTTGTCATAATCATATATAATAAATTAACTATTCTGTTGTCTTAAAGTATAGAAAAAAATTGATGTGGAATCTGTGCCAAAAGGCTAATTATCATGAAATTAAAACTATCAACTATATAATAGTATACGTTTAGCATTGTAATCGAACACGCGTGGGTGTACAAAGTGATATAAAAAGTAATACTGGTGAGAAGAGCTCTTGCAGTTTATAATCTTTCTGTGCTCTTATTGAGTGTGATTGAATATAAAAAAAACTGCGGTCAGTCCAAAATTCAATAACATGAATAATAAGAACATAAAAGGCCATATTTATTACTATTTAACGCACAAATATCATGAAACACAAGAAGGAAATTATTGAAATTGTAGCTTCATGGGATTTTCGAATTCCAATTCAGAAAACTACACAAAAAAAACTATTTTATATGCCATAGTAGTATCTTCTGCACGCCTCAATCTTTGCATTGAGTTTCTTGATGTGTTCAGGATATGCTGTACCATGCCAAGAGAAATGAGGTGATATATTCTGGAAGAACTTCTGAGAGTACATGTTCGGTAGTTACGTGATGCATTAGAGAAAACGTGATAAACTTCAACTAGGTAATACAGCTATCGATACAAAACATTGCTATAATAACTGCTGACACTACTTTTTTTCAAAGCGACAGTGAACTCGAACAAAGAGCAATCGCTCTTTAGCTGTCATTCATGTTAGTTACACAGCATCATTGGACAACAACGAGGCGTAATATTATTTACTGCATGTTATTTGTGGTACTATTTTAAAAAATGTTACAAAAGGTTTAATTTTAGTTTCAAAATGATTAAAATAAAATTACTTCTGTTTTTCTTTTAAAATCAGTTGTTTTTCTTTATTTCTTCTGAAACACTTTGGCCATCGACGTTAAATGTCGATGGACATAAATCGGCAATTGACATAAATCGCTCTCAGAATGTACTTACGTTTCTTTTACTGTTTAGAAAATACTGCACATGTGCCAGGAGAGTGTTTTAAGCCTGATCCACGTCCGGAATTATAAATCGTAAAGATAGGACAGGAGAAAAAGCTGGAGGAAACGTCGCGTGGATTCATTGTAATCCCGGCATTCTCGGTAGCCATTTTCATGGGAAAATGGTTATAACCATTTAAGGGGAAGACCATAAAATCCCAGATTTGGTGAAGGTTTTTTATTTCTATAAGCGCTGTTCAAAAGTGTAAGTGTCTAAAAAAAAAAAAATTCTTTTTTTAAACAGAAGAGATTTAACATTTGACACTAAAAGATGGAATGGTTCTTTGGATGTTTTTGGGAATCATTTGGTGAATTCAATGCTATCATTAGCTTCTGAATATATAAAAACAGTTTTCATCTTATTAAATTACAATTTTTACATCTTATTAAATTACGATAATTAAATCATACTGATCTTTTGTAATAATGCCGAACTCTAAGAACTATTCACACATTCAATGAAATACAGAGACAAGTAAATTCTAAGTCTCCTGCTAGACTGTTATAACGGTGAAACATTTGGTAGAATAGAATTTTATTTTTATGTTCATTTTTATTCTTATAACTTAACGGAAACATTTATTATGCTTTTGTTTATTTTTGAAACACAAAACAATTTTTAAGTATTTAAAATAATTTACACTCAATCATTCTTCAATAGGTAAAATGACAAACTTACACAAGGTATTTCAGTTACTACCCTCAATATTCAGATGTCTTCCAACTTTTTAAAAATTTACTACCAGTACATCCTTTTAATGTGAAAGTTATCTAAAACAAAAAATATTTCGTTTACATATTGCATACTTCTTTTTTTTCATTATTCAACCATTAATAGCTGTTATAGTTATTCATCCAAACGAAAATATCAAACTTTGATCTATTCACTTTTTTCGTCACAAACTAATGATAGCATATCGATGGAAAAACGAATGATTCTATATTCTGCACACACACATAAAATAAAAATAAAAAAATAAAAAACCAAAAAGGGAAAAATATTGCACGCTCAAACATTGACGTTCGCTGAATAACTCGGCGAAAAACACAGACGCCTTTGGCATTCCGACGACGGGGCCTCGCGAAAGCAGGAATCTCTTGACATATGAATTCCGTCTTCTTTTCCGCAGTAACAGCTTTTAGAATTCGGTCAAATATCCATTCCTCTTGTTAGGATTCATCTCTACCCCCCTAATGGGACGACGTCGGAAAAGAGGGTCGTTTTTTCTCGAGATCGAAAAAGATGAATTCGTGTCATCGAAATCGTTTAAATATCGTCTCGGAAAGTTTTCTTGTTTCCGTGTACTGCATTCGAAGCGGTACTATTTAGGGAGGGTTAATACATACCTTTAAATTTTGGATTTGCTTGAGGGGTGTGTTAGAGAGGATGAGGAATGGTATTTGTTTACGAAAATTGTTATCTTTTGAATTCTTTTTTTTTCATATCTGCCTGTACAAAAATTGCACTAAAGGTAACCAGGGTGGGTAGCTATTGAATGGGGCGGATGAATATTTCAAGAGTATTTACCCCTTCAGCGAAAGCATTTTGTTTTTTTAATTTTAAAGAATAATTTTTTCGAATTCAATAAAAGCTCGGTATCAATTTGTTCCTGACCTCAGAGTTGTCTTTTCATTAACAATAACATCTGCGAAACTAATAATTAAGGTGGAATCTATCAATTGATATATCAAAACATAATTCTTTCAATATTTTAAAACTAACAACAGTTCAAAGGAACTTTACTTTACTTTTTTCTTAGATCGAAAAGATAATTCGTGTTATCCGAAATCGTTTAAATATCGTCTCGGAACGTTTTCTTGTTTCCGTGTGCTCTGTATTCGAAGCAGTGCTATTCAGGAAGGCCAATACATGCCTTTAAATTTTGGATTTGCTTAAGGGGGTGTGTCAGAGTGGATGATACATTTATTTTACATAGTGGTATTTGTTTATGAAATTGTTATCTTCTGAATTCTTTTTTTGTTTGTACAAAAATAGCATAAAAGGTATCCAGATGGGCTAGTTATTGAATGACGGATGAATACTTCAATAACACTTACCCCTGCAGAGTAAGCATTTTATTTTTTAATTTTGAAAAATCCAGTACGAGCTCAGTATCCGTTTTTACCCCCAACTTCAGAGTTGACGTTTTATTAACAATTACATTTATGAAACAAAATATTAAACTAGCATCTAACAATCAATACATTAAAAACATAATTTTCTTAATATTTTAAACTAGCAACAGTTGCAAGGACCATTATTTAAACATTAAACTTCAAGTACGTAATATATGAAGGTCCATGACTTTCATATGCTAAACTGAAAAGCTGATAAAATAATTTACTTTTTCCAAAATACAAAATTATATCTTCTGATACAAAATGCGATTTTTGAAAAATATTTTCTGCCACTGTTATTTTATTAAAAATAATCCGATATTTACATTCTCGTAATGAGAGGAAAAAAGTAAAAATAAATTTATGCCCTTCTAATATACGATACGAATCCAAAAGGTTCTCAAAGAAAGCAAATTTAATACATCCAATCCATTGAAGAGGCAAATCCAAGCCCTCTCTATGACTTAATTAAAAGTATTTTGTGTTCTTTAATTAATTCATTTCTATAGATCAAAGAAGATTTGTTTTTTGTCTGCTCGTATGCAAAGATTTTGTGACAGCTTGTTTAGAATTCTTGAAATGAAACAAACGGATTAAAAATAAAAGTGAGATCGTTAAATAAATGAATTAAAAAACCAGAAATAGATTTTATTCCTTTTTTTACGAGAGTTGTTAATATTTATGAGGAATAACATTTCGTTTGGAAAACTTTAAAGTCAGAAGAAAAAAAGATACTTCTTCCAGATATACGATAAATTAAGAGCGCTACTTATTTCCGAATAACACATCAAAATGATGTTAGTTTTTTAATTTAATTCTTTTGCCACAAATAGCATAAGCGGTGAAAGTAAAATAGAGTTTTTAAATATTTATATACAAATATTTGACAAGAATGTATGGTTTTCAAAAGAAATTTAATATAAGCGTGATATGTTTAAAATATTTTAACATTCTTATTGATATTTTAAAATATAAAATTATGCAAATCAAAAACTTATATAATATATACTGTGTGTCCAAAAGTAAGACGAATTTTAAATTTAAAATTCCCAGGATTTCTGGTTTCTGGCACTGTCCTTGACATCTGAGTGAAATTTGACGATAAAATATTCATTAGTTTGAATGTTCATTACGCTTGGCTTTGTGAGATGCTAACACTAATTCCGACTATTATTGAAACGTTTGAATTAATTGTGCAAAGAAATTGCATTCAATTTTGTATGCGGAAACGTATAGAATGTTTCAGAAGGCATTCGGTGAGCATTCCTGTATCGGAAAGAAATGTTTATAAGTGGTAAAAACAGTTCAAAGAAAGCAGAGAACGCGTTGAAGACGAAGAGCCCTCTGGTCGACCCTCCACCTCAACCGACGAAATTCACGTCCAAAAAAATAAAGATTTGGTGCTTGAAAACCGTCTATTTACAATTAGAGACCTTGCTGGGGATGCTAGAATTTCAAGAGGATCGGTCAATTCCATTTAGGCCTCAAATCTCGTTTGGTACTGAAAGTACTGAATGCGCCAGATCACACTGCAGTGATTCTTCATGACTTTTTCCCCAAAACTGAAACCGATATCATTCCACAACCACCGTATTTACACCGTGCGACTTCTAGCTATTCCTTAAACTCAAAAGACCACTCCGTGGACACCGTGACGTGAATAAAAAGAGCGCGCTTTGAAGGACATCCTGCCTATGACTTTTAGCATGCCTTGAGGATTGGAAAAAAAGTTGGCATAAGTGCATTGTGTCCAGAGGGGATTACTTTGAAGGCGATGAAATAAATTTGGAACAAAAAATAAAGAGTTTTCGAAAAAAAAAAAAAATAATTGTCACAGAAGTATAAGTAATAAAATGGTTACTTTTGGTGTCATAGATAATCTGCTACAATTCTCAATCTTTACGTTCAGTCTTCTGACATGTATTCGAGATATATTGTACTATGCCAAGAGAAGTGAATTAATATATTCTGGAAGAACTTCTAAGCATAAGAGTTACAGAAAATGTGATACTGTTCAACCAGGCAGTGCAGCTATCAGTGCAAAGCATTGTTATAATATCTACTGAGTTACTTGTTTTTCATATTTTCAGGAACTTCGAACGCAGAGGGCTTTAGCTCTCATTCATGTTAGTTAGCCAGCATTATAATTAGATCATGACATGGAGTCAACATTATTGCTTAAAACGTATTGTTTATTGCCTTTTTTATTTGTGGCATAATAAAATAATATTTTGAAAATGTTACAAAAATGTTTCATTTAAGTATTAAAAAATGATAAAAACCCGATTTTGACCTTTAAACTAAAACTATTTCTGTTTGTTTGTTTTTCTTTAAAAAATCAAATGATTTTCTTTATTTCTTCTGGGAAAACTTTGGCCAACATAGTTAAATGTCGATGGACATAAATCGGCAAATGACATAAATCGCTCTCAGAATGTATTTACGTTTCTTTTACTGTTTAGAAAATACTGTAAATGTGCCGGGAAAGTATTTTAAACCTAATCCACGTCAGAATTATAAATCACAAAAGATTTGAAGCAGGAAACATCGCGAGGAATTCATCGTAATCCCGGCATGCTCGGAGGCAACTCTCGTGGGGGAAATGGTTATAACCGTTTGGGAAGACTCTAAAATCACAGATTTTGTGAAGGTTTATATTTGTTCTCTCTCTTTAAGCGCTGTTCAGAAAGTGTAAGTCTCTAAAAAAATTTTTTTTAAGTAAAGAGAGAAGAGATTTTGTTTATGACACTAAATCGATGGAATGTTTCTTTGGATGTTTTTGGGGAATCATTTGGTGAATTCAATGTGCTATCATTTGCTTCTGAATATATAAAAACAGTTTTTATCTTATTGAATTACGATTTTAATTACTACTATCAGGTAAACTTTGTATTTATTGACATGAGTGAGTATGATGTTTGTGAAGTTCATGTCTTTTCACAAAAACAGTAAATGAAAAAAAAATTTTGGTGACAAAAAGTTAAATTAAAAATTTTTATAACAATTTACAATCTAGGCCAAGTATTCATATAATTCTTAGACCAAGGTCCAATATTTTTATGTATGTATATATATGTATGCATATGTTTGTATATACATTATATGTAAGCATTATATGTATGTATATGCATATACACGCATTTATAATGTAGTTATATATATATTTATTTATAATAATTATTGATATTTCTAAAGCTATTGATGAAGATAATGTAGATTTTAATTAAAAAGAAATTAAAATATCAGGCATAAATAAGTTTTATGCTGGATATTTTATTTATTCCATATACACTTTCAAGCTCATTTATGTACAATGGGATTCTGAAATTTTTAATTCTTAGTTATTATATATAATAGTTTTCAAACTGTATTTAAATTTTGAAGAGTTATTTAATGAGAAGAGAAAATCTTTTTCTTATTAAATGTAAATATAAGGCGAATATCTAAAATTAAAATTTATTTATTTCCTATCATTAAAATAATCTAAATCATAAATCTAATTAAATCATACTGATCTTTTGTAACAATGCCGAACACTAGGAAACATTCATACATTCAATGAAATACAAATTTTAAGTTCCCTGCTAGACTGCTATAACGGTGAAATATTTGGTACCATGGAAATTTTAACAATTTTTTTTTTTATGTTCATTTTTATTCTTATAACTTAACGGAAACATTTATTATGCCGTTTGATTAGTTTTGAGGCACAAAAACAATTTTTAAGTATTTAAAATAATTTAGACTCCAATCATTCTTCAACAGGTAAAATGCCAAAATTACGTAATGTACTTCAGTTACTACCCTCCAATATTCAGATTTCTTTCAGCTGGTAAAAACTTCACTATCAGTGCATCCTTTTAATGTGAAAACCTTTATTTAAAAAACAAAAATATTTTGTTTTATGTATCACTTACTTCTTTTTATTCAAGCAATAATAGCTGTTATAGCTTTTCCATCCAAATTAATAACACCAAACTTTGCTATACTTATATATATATATCATTTGTCACAAACTAATGATAGCATATCGATGGAAAACGAATGATTCAGTATTCTATACACTGCACAAAATAAAAGTAAACAAGAAATATAAAAAAAAAAATTTAAAATGAATTCTACTTTTTTTTTTTCACTCTATTACAGAAAGTCCTTTATAAATAATCTTCATTCCTTTTTTTTAAGTTTATCTGGCGCCATCTATTGGTAGATATATGCAATTTAAATCTAAAAAAACTAAAATGAATGAATTAAATTTAGCTAATGGATTAATATTTGAAAAACTGTATTAATATCAAGTGTCATCCACTACAAGTTAAAAAAAATGCATTTGAACTTGAGTGGATGAATAAAAAAGTATTTTATGAACGATTGAAAATTTGGACAAGATATATATAGGGAGAGTGTGAGCTAATAGAAGGAACTGAATAATTTACATACCACTCGTTCTTCAACAGGTAAAATGCTCAAATTTGCAACTTATTTTAGTTCTTATACTCCAATATTCATATTTCTTCCAGCTGGTAAAAATCTACCACCAGTGTATCTTTTTAATGTGAAAACCTTCATTTAGAATAAAAATATTTCGTTTTACGTATCGCATACTTCTTTTTTTTTTTTATTCGAGCAATAATAGCTGTCATTCATCCAAACGAAAGTAACAAACTTTGCTGTATCTATTTTTTGTCACAAAATAATGATAGCATATCGATGGAAGAACGAATGATTCAATATTCTGTACACTACACAAAATAAAAAAGTAGGGAAAAAAAAGAACCAAAAGGGGAAAATATTGCACTCTCCAAACATTGACGTTTGCTGAATAAGTCAGCGAAAAACACAGACGCCTTTGGCATTCCGACGACGGGGACCTCGTGAAAGCAGAAATCTCTCGACGTATGAATTCCGCCTTCTTTCCGCAGTAGCAGCTTTAGAATTCAGTCGAATATCCATTCGTCTTGTTAGGATTCATCTGCTCCCCCTTCTAACGGAACGACGTCGGAAAGAGGGATCGGTTTCTCGAGATCGAAAAAGATGAATTCGTGTCATCCGAAATCGTTTAAATAACATCTCAGAACATTTTCTTGTTTCCTTATGCTGTATTCTATTTGGGGAGGGTCAATACATGTCTTTAAATTTTGGATTTGCTTGAGGGGTGTGTTAGAGTGGATGAGGAATGGTATTTGTTTATGAAATTGTTATCTTCTGAATTCCTTTTTAAATTCCTACTTTTAGGTCACACTCTCCCTATTATATCTTGTTCAAATTTTCAATCATTAATAAAATATTTTTATTCATCCATTCAAGTTCAAACACATTTTTTTTAACTTGTGGTGGATTACACTGGATGTTAATACTGTTTTCAAATATTAATTCATTCATTAAATTTAATTCATTAATTTTAAGTTTTTTTTTTTTTTTTTAGATTTAAGTTGCTATATCTACCAATAGATGGCGCCAGATAAACTTAAAAAAATGAATAAGAATTATTTATAAAGGACTTCTGCTATATAATGAAAAAAAGTAGGAATTGACTTTAATTTTTTTTTATATTACTTGTTTACTTTTCTTATTCGACTAATGGATGTGGACCATAAATTTCTATAAGCAATGTATCTTTAGTTATAAATCAAATCATTTTATGTATACGTAAGTAATGCAAGTTTAATAAATGCTTATAAGATTTGGGGATAAAAAGTTCTTAATATATTAAACAAAACAAAATTATTGTACATCAAAATAATAAAATAGGTCGCTGTTAATCTTTCTCAATTTACTCTGTATTCAATTGAATTATTCCGTCATCAGTGGAAAGTAGAAGGGGAAAAAAGGAATTCAATAGTTTTCATGAATGACAAACTATAAAAGAATAATTTGATTTAAAATTAAAATCTCCTCTCTTTCAAAACATTTGCTGAAATAGTTACATTTCACAATGGAGAAAAACTAGCTCAGTGCAAAAGCTTATTTTGAAGAGCAATATCTCATTCCACACCTTTTTCTCTGCCAACAATCCATCATAGTTACTATGAGGCATAAATCAAAACAACCCATTCGATGGAAAATAACTATAAATATTTTCTTTGCATTATATAGTTTCCTGGCAGCTGGCAAACTTTATTATTGAAGATAATGGAAATTTTAATTTAAAAAATGTATATATGAAGCCTAAAATGGTTTTATGTCTGATATTTTATTTATTACATATACCGTTGTAATAAATAAAACATCAAGCATAAAATAACCGTACATAAAAAAAAATAACCGTACCGTACATGTTTCAATCTTATTTCTGTAGAATGAGGGTTTAAAACTTCTTAATTTTTAGTTATTACATAAAACAGATTTCAAACTATATTTAAATTTTTGAAGACTAATGAATGAGAAAAGAAAATTTTTATTATTAAATGAAAATATGGTAAGGATATCTGATACTTTCATTTCCTATCATTAAAATCCAAAATTTTTTTTAATTTTAAATTTAATAAGCATAAGATTCATATCTTAATTTAGGAATTATCTCAAATAAAATAAAAAAAAATACTAAACTGATAAAATAATTTACTTTTTCCAAAAAAAATACAAAATTATATCTTTTGACACGAAATGGGATTTTTGAAAATATTTTCTGCCACTGTTATTTTATTAAAAATAATCCGAGATTTGCATTCTCGTAATGACAGGAAAAAAGTAAAAATTAAATTTATGACCTTTTAATATACGATACGAATCCAAAAGGTTCTCAAAGAAAGCAAATTTTATACATCGAATTAATTGAAGAAGCAAATCCAAGCGCGCTCTACGACTTAATTAAAAGTATTTGTGTGCTTTAATTAATTCATTTCTGAAGATCAAAGAAGATTTTTTTTTTTGTTTGTTTGCTCGTATGCGCTTAGGAAAAGATTTTGCGACAGCTTGTTTAGAATTCTCAAAATGAAACAAACGGATAAAAGATAAAAAGTGAGATCGTTAAATAAATTAATTAAAAACCAGAAATAGATTTTCTTCCTTTTTACTAGTTGTTAATACTTATGAGGAATAATATTTCGTTTGGAAAATTTTCATATTCAGAAGTAAAAAGATACTTCTTCCAGATATACGATAAGTTAAGAGTGCTACTTATTTCCGAATTACACATCAAAATATAATCAAAATAGTGTTATTTTTTAATATAATTTTTTGTCACAAATAGTATAAACACTGAAAGTAAAATAGAGTTTCAAATATTTATATATATATATATATATATACATGTCTGACAAGAATGTATGATTTTCAAAAGTAATTTAATATAAGCATGATATATTTAAAAATTTAACATTCTTATTGATATTAACATCCTAACATCTTATTTTGCATTCCTATTGATTCCGGCCAATGACTTTTTAGCATGCATTGAGGATTGGAAAAAACGTTGGCATAAGGGCATTGTGACCGGAAGGGATTACTTTTTGAAGGCGTTGAAATAAATTTGGAAGAATAAATAAACAGTTTTTGAAAAAAATAATTGGTTTTTAATTTTTGTTCACAGTAGTATTCTTTTTAAAATGAAACGGTGATTTTGAGAGGGTTTACTTTTGTCAGAAACCAAACCCTCAATTAAATTCAATTCAGTGTTCTCATTTCAATTTTCACTGTAAAATTAAGTCGCGCGTTAAACGTGCTATCCTGCTGTTGCATATTTCAGCAAATACGTAGGATTACTTTTGGGGCACAGTAGTATAAATAATAGAAATGGTTGTTTTGGGTGTCATAGATAACCTGATGCAATTCACAATCTTTGCTTTGAGTCTTCTGAGATGTATTCGAGATATATTGTACCACGCCAAGAGAAGTAAGGCAATATATTCTGGAAGAACTTCTAAGCATAAGAGTTATAGAAAATGTGATACTGTTCAACCTGGTAGTGCAACTATGAGTGCAAAACATTGTTATAGTATCTTCCGATTTTACTTGTTTTCACAGTTTCAGGGAACTCGAACGCAGAGCAATCTCATTCATGTCAGTTAGCCAGCATTATAATTATATCCCTGATATGGCGTTAACATTATTGCTTAAAACGTATTGATTATTGGCTTTTATTTGTGGCATAATAAAATAATATTTTTGAAAATATTACAAAAATGTTTCATTTTAGTTTTCAAAATAATAAAAACCCGTATTCGACCTTTAAAAATAAACCTATTTATGTGGGGTTTTTTCTGTAAAAATCAAATGATTTTCTTTTATTTCTTTTTGAAAAACTTTGGCCATCGTAGTTAAATGTCGATGGACATAAATCTGCAATTGACATAAATCGCTCTCCAGAACGTACTTAGGTTTTCTTTTACCGTTTGTAAAATACCGTAAATGTGTGGGGAAAGTATTTTGAACCTAATCCACGTCGGAATTATAAATCACAAGAGATTTGAAAGGGGAAACAAGCTGGAGGAAACGTCGCGAGGAATTCATTGTAATCCCGGCATGTTCTGAGGCATCTCTCACGGGGAAATGGTTATAACCGTTTGGGGAAGACCATAAAATCTCGGTGAAGGTTTACTTTTTTTTCTCTCTTTAAGCGCTGTTCAAAAGTATAGCTCTTTAAAAAAAAAAAAATTTTAAGTAGAAGAGAGAAGAGATTTGGTATCTGACACTAAAACGATGGAATGTTTTTTTAGATGTTCTTTGAGGAATCATTTGGTGACTTCAGTACGATGTTTTGCTTCAGAATCTGTGAAAATAGTTTTTCCTCATTAAACTGTTATTTCTTATATTTCTTTCTGGTGTTTTTTTTTGGGATTTCTTATTAAGCGTTGATTCGATTAGAATATTATTTAGTTCGGTTTTTGTCGTAACAAGGCCTGAAGTAGTTATTTATTTTGGTAATATTCTTCTTCAATGACACTACATCACCATGGTGGCCAAGGTAGTCTGCCTACTGGTAGATTTAGAAATATGAGATATTTCTTTTTATGGGAAAGGTTGTTATTAGCACATGATAGCAGAACGAATTTATGGTTCTTAATGCTGTTTTGGGTTCTTTTTCTGCCCATTTCAAAAATTCGTTTCTTGGTTGTGTTTGTTTTTGTTTGGGATACGCTTTCTAAAACCTGCTTGCATCTCTTGCTTTCGAAGATTGTCGTAGGTATCTAGCTTCTGAACTAAGTTTTCAGGGGTTGACCCAGTTACAACATACGTTCAAAAAGTGGTCTTTCAATTTTGGTGAGAGCATCTTTCAATTGGTCGACTATCATCAAATTTTTAATCTATAAAAGTCTTGAATTTTAAATTCCTCTTCAATCAAAATAGTTCTGAGATTAAAACAATAATATTTCAAGTGTTGACAGTTTTTTTTTTTTTGTGAATGGCAAAATGGTGACAAAACTTTTTCAACACTCAGCTGGAACTTTTGCAGAAACATTTCTTTTACGTGATGAAAGTCTTGAACTTCTCCTTCAGATTCTCTTGCAACGAGCTGTGCAATATCACTAGGTAATATTCAAGAAGATATGAAACATAGTTGCCTTTCAAACAATAACAATAATAATTCAAGTAAAAAACAATGGAATATCGGTGTCCTTCGGATGAAACTTTGGTGTAATCTTTTTGGTATTATTATTTGTTTGGGGGGCTTCGACTTGTGCAAACAAAATGTTTCCAACTCGAATGCATTTTTTTGTTCCTGTTCCACTCAAGTTCAAATACATTTTTTTTGAACTTGTAGTGGATGACACTTGATGTTAATACGGTTTTTTTCAAATATTCATTCATTAATTAAATTTTATTAATTAATTTTAGTTTTTTTTAGATTTAAGTTGTATGCATCTAATAATAGATGGCGCCAGATGTGAGAGGAAAATTTCAACTTTATTTGTAAAGGACTTTTCTGCAATATAGTGAAAAAAAGTAGGAATTGACATTAAAAAAAAATTATATTACTTGTTTCAATTGTGGATGTTAGGTAATTTCCAAGAAAAAATCTCCAAAACTGTAATGATTACTTTCATATCTATGATTCTTGTCTCATGCTGAATTTCAGTGCCCTAACTCTTGTGCTCAGACAATGATGTCACAGTTTTTCCTTTGGCCCTAAAAGCCATTGCAAATGTCGATATAATGTTGAAAAAATAATCAGCACATAATTACTTTTTTTACGTTTAAAGAATATTGTTATAAAGATTTATAACTGTTCTAAGCAAATAGACAAAAACAAGGGTTGTTGTTCGAGTAATCATTTTTGTTTAAAATAGACAGTAAAAAAACGCAATTTGATTTTACGAGATTGGTAATTTCAATTTGTACAAGCAAAACAAAACAATATTTTTACCGGATGAGTGTTTTGTTTATTACTTTCCTGCGGTGAGGATTGAATAAAAACCTGGTGGTCAGGATCCACAATTGTGTTGAAAAAAGAGACTTGCAAGCTGGAAAAATTTATTACCGAGAAATGGCCAAGAGAATATTTTTGAAATTAACCGAAAAGGTTGGGCTTCAATATGAAAGGGGAAAAGTATGGTTAATTATTATCAGCCCAATTTTTGAGAAATTTCAAATGCAAAAAAGTTAATTAAGTCAATTCCTACTTTTTCACTACATTGCAGAAAGGTCCTTTTACAAATAAAATAGAAATTTTCCTCTTACATCTAGCGCCATCTATTATTAAATACATGCAACTTAAATCTAAAAAAATAATTAATTAATTAAATTTAATTAATGAATTAATGTTTGAAAAAACTGTATTAACATGTATTTGAACTTGATTGGATGAATAAAAAGTATTTTATGAACGATTGAAAATTTGAACAAGATATATATAGGGAGAGTGTAGCTAATAGTAGGAATTGTAAAAAAAAAAAAAAAAGAAAGGTGTGACATTCAATCTCACAAGGACAGTTCTTGGCCACTACTGAGGAAGTTTAATTGTATAAAGGGCTGCTGCTGATATGCTTCAGTAGGTGTTGACAGATATACGAAAGGAGTGGTTACATTATCATTTTTCGAGAATATATTTTACATTTTATGAAACTTTTCTATAAATTGAAAATTTCAATGCTTCTCTAACGGAAATCATTGAATAAAAAAAATTTCTACATCATAAAAATTCGCATTTTTTATTTCTCTAATAATAAAAAAAAAATGTGCATTTCACAGGTAATAAATAGTTCCTCAGATAAAAAGTTGAAAAATTCATTCCGAATATTAAGTAAAAATAAAAAACAGAGTTTAAAGTAACAAAATTTATCTTTTCTCGAAGAAACAAAATTTTTAAATGGATAAAAAGTTTAACTGTCGAAACTTGGATTATTCAAATTTTGAGTATATTTATAAAGATAACAGTTTGCAATACCTGTCATCGGCTTTATTTAACGCCAAAGGATTAGAGAAAGACTCATTTGCAAAATGTTCGGCGTCTTAAGTTTTATTATATAGGATAAAGAAATTTTTTTTTTTTTTTTTTTTTGTCTATAAAGAAAATTCTCAAAATTTAAATAATGATATTTTTCGTGACTTCAGATTGAGTTAAGCTATAATCTAAACTATTTAAGTAAAGTTATTTCGGAATATTGAGCGTTTATTTGCAAGAAACGAGTCTACTTTTTTGTTTTTGTTTTTGTTTTTGTTTTTTTAATTCTAAGAAAATGTGTAAAAAAGGAATGAAAATTCTTGAAAAAAAAAAAATATATAAAAAAAAAAAAAAAAATTGTAAAATCAATTCCTACTTTTTTTCACTTTATTGCAGAAAGTCCTTTATAAATAATTTTCATTCATTTTTTAAGTTTATCTGGCGCCATCTATTGGTAGATATATGCACCTTAAATCTAAAAAAACTAAAATGAATTAATTAAATTTAATTACTGAATTAATATTCGAAAAACTGCATTAACATTCAGTATTCATCCACTACAAGTTCAAAAAAAAATGTATCTGAACTTGAGTGGATGAATAAAAAGTATTTTATGAACGATTGAAAATTTGAACAAGGTATATATAGGGAGAGAGTGAGCTAATAGAAGGAATTGAATAAAGAACAAATATAGTGAAGGATATTTTTCATTAATGAGTGCAAGGGGCGAGATGAAATTTTTAGTTGGGTTATTAGGATTTTTTTAACGGGTTTTCTCTTCGGTTTTCTTTAAATACATAAATGAGGGTAGTTCTTCCTAAAAAGTCCTCCGAAGGCTTTTTGCCCTCAGTGACGCGGAACTAAGTCAGACTTCTACCTATGGGTGCTCCATCGCAAACAGAAGTTACTCCCCCTTCCTCTCCATCAATGAGTAAAACTATTCATGGGATGTCCATCCCACCCCTGCAGGATACTGAGGATTAGACATAACAACAACAATATTTCTTTATAATTTAGAATTAGATTTTTAATTAGTTGATTCATTTTATTAATTCGAAATCACTTTTCAGTTTTTTACTTTTAAACCTTTCTTGTGGAAATAAAAATTCATTAAAAGTATAGTTATTCAATTACTAGATTCAATTCAATAATTTGCTACGATATTCCTATGGTTATTTTTAACGACACAAAAAGTATTTTATTAAATAATTTAATAATTGTACATTTTTTTTATTTGAGAGATGGGCCAATATCTTGGACAAATTGAATATAGTTTCTAAACTAGCTGTTTTGGACCAGATAGGATCGGTGTGCTTGCAGTGGATTCCCTCCCATGTGGGCATCTATGGAAATGAAATTGCTGATCTGCTCGCTCGGAAGGTTGCGAACTTCCCAAAGCTTCTTCTCCATAATCTGTTAGCTTCAGAGGTTCATTCCATGACTTTAGCCAGAGTGAATACCTCTTGGAGGTCGCCACCCATTCATGCATGGTACGTACTCTTCAAAAGTAATTACAAATTCTTGCAGTGCTCCTGTCCTAGACCTGCTCAAACGGCTTTAGCTAGACTAAGGACTGGCCACTCTAAGAGTTTGACCTTCAATGGAGACGAGAAGACATATACCCTTTGTCATTGTTCGGCCATCGCGTCTCCCTCTCATCTCATCGATTGTATTGGTGCCTCTGTGAGGCAACTGTTGAATGAGGGGAGGACAGTTTACGATCTATTGATGCAGTATGATCTACTGGACTTGGTTTTAGGATTCTAAATCAAGGGGATAATTAAAAACAACAAACAACACATTTAATAAAAATATTTAATTAGTTTACCGAATTCATTAGAAGTATATAAAAATCCATACTTAAAAATAAGTATTTATATAAAATATGTTTAAGAGCATGTACTTGATTAATATAGTTCAAAAATTAAAAATCCAATTCAATTAACGAGTATGAAAAGAAATTAATAATTAAACCATGCAAGGCTTGGATACAAAAGTTTTAATATTGGTCAGGTTAGTACATTTGATGTATCTAATGTCAAATTCCTATTCTTAGCTAATTAATTAATTAATTCTTAACTAAATTAGATTTTTCAATGTGATAGTTAGCGCAATACATTATATAGTAAGCAATTAATATTAAAAGAAATCTCCTTTGATGAAATATGTAAACTAAAAAAAAAAAGTGAATCTTTCAAAAGTAATTACAAATTCATAATCCTTATGTAATATTAAAAGGAAAATATAAAGACTAAATAAAAATGGAAATAAAAAAGAGTAATTTAAGTAAATATTATATGGTTATTCAAAGATTCATGCCAAAACATTTTATAAGCCATGTTTTTGAAAAGAAAATGAAAATTGATTATAAAGAACATAAAAGGTGAATAAAATATATTTAAAATAATTTTTAAAATTATGCATGGGTATGTTGTTGTTGTTGTTGTTTTTACAAAATAACCAAAAAATGTCCTTTTACAGCTATGTAGTTACTTAAATAAAAGAACTTAAATAGATTACTTAAATATGTATATTATGTTAATATTTATTAATATAATGTAATGCTTAAAGGAAAATATAAAGACTGAAGAAAAATGGAAACAAATAAGTGTAATTTATATAAATATTATGTTCTTATTCAAAGATTCCTTTCAAAAATTTTATAAACAACGTTTTGAAAGAAAATAAAAATTTATTGTAAAAAAGCATAAAAGATAAATTAAATATATTTAAAATAATTTTAAAAATTACATATGGATATTTCTTTTCAAAATTACCAGTAAAAGCCTTTTTTTAGATTTGTAGTTACTTATGTAACTTTAATTTCATTTCAAACAAATGAACAACTTTTTCTTGTTAAAAAAATAAATAAAAAAAATTTATTTTTTTTTAATTTTATATTTAATACACACTTTTAGATAGAATTCTTGAAGATATAATAATAATTTTTTTATAAAAATAAATCATGATAAAAGAATAAGTAGACAGTGGTTGCTAGCATACTTCAATTAATTTATTTTTTTGCTAATGCTTACTTTGATAAACATTGCATTTCTGAGAATTTCCTCTTCTCGGAAACAGAAAATATGTATTTCTAGGATAATTCAACCGGAAACTGTTCTGAAATTTTTCTGAAATCCAATCTATTCACCCTGAGCAACAACATTTTTCAAACCAAAACAATTTCATTTTTTGACGACAATCTCTAAGTTACAGAAATAAAAAAAGTTCAGAAATTTCAGTAATTTCATTGTCTTTGTACAAAATAAAAATATTTTGAAAAAGCAATGTCTGGAGAACTTTTAAAAAAGTGTGTTTACTTTTGAAAAATGAGTGAGTTATGTTTAACTGATAATCCATTTAGTAAAAAGTTTGAATTTAAAAACAATTTATTTATTCAGTTTAACAAACAAAACAAAACTTATTTAGTTAGCCCAAAGTACGAAGTTTTTAAAATAAAATAGGGCGAAATATTTATAAATCTTTTTTAAAATACGAAGGAATTATTAATAAGCATAAACTTGGTAGCATAGTTTTGATAAAATGTTATTTATTTCTTAAAATTATACACAAACCAACAAGGCATATAATCAATACAGATGTTTTTTATGCAAAAAAATTTTTTTCTTATGAAAAAATAAAAATTAAATGTTTTAAACAGAATAAATATAATATGCATGTCTTAAAATAGGAAGAAACATTTTTTAAATAAGTGAAACTATTTTTTTTTTTTTTTATGGGGATTTATAAATTATTATTATTTCTTTTTCAAAATTTTTGTAGCACAATTCCACTATCAACATCTAAAACGTCGTTTTGCTAGTTAACGATTCACTCTAAAAGGAAAAAAAAAGTAGATAAATTATTATTATTATTATTATTATTTTCTAATCGCACTTGGTAGACAGCAACATCTGGACTAAGTCCATGAACCCGTGTGTTCTCATGGAAGGAGGGAAAAGGGACAGCTTCTGTTCTAATGGAGAACACATAGGTAGAAGTCTGACTTGGTTCTATGACGTTGAAGAAGGAGGGCAGGGCCTACCGGGAGGACTTTTAGGGGAAAAATACTCTGCATTTGGTTATCGTATAGGTGAAAACTCAGAAAATTCCCACCAGGTAGTCCGACTGACGAGGCAAGAGGATGAACAACACAAACGCCCTCGAGACTCCTCGTTTTTGAAACAGTGTCTACAACAAAGCCACCAGCGGATGGAACCTCAGCCCTCATCTTGCTATCATGGATAAAATCATTAAATATATATTGATTTTTGTAAATAGTAAAATTATATTTATTATCTAAAAGATAAAATAACTGTAAAATAATTAGTAATTATTATTATTGCAGTTTCCTTTATAAAGTAGTTTTCCTTCGCTTGTGCATGATGTGTGTGTACAATCGTTTCCAAAAAGACTTTGTATGCTTAAAAATTTTATTGAAAAAGCGTTGTTGTCTGGAATTGGATTTGAATATAAAGTCCAATATTTTTTTCACATCTTCATGGGATTCTGAATAAAACTGGATAATATTTTTAAAAGATGAACTCCTTTTAATCTTAATAAAATTAAAAATGCAAGGAAGCAGAGAATGCATACGCCACAAAAGTATGCGTACACTGAAATAAAAGCACAAAATGAAAAACATATATTACGTACGTTAACATATATATAACGTAAGTTCGGTACGTTACGGTATGTTCTTCTACACTCACATCAAAACAGTTTCTAATAAATTTACAAATAAAATTATGGGCAGTAGCTTTTTTTTTTTTTGGTATTTAGATGACTCTTATGAAATTATTTTGCTTTAATGTTTGCTTGTTACTTCATTACGTTATTTTTATTGTTTTAAAAGTTGTTGTTTTTTTCGTAGTTATAAGGAAACAAACGAATAATTGGCAAACTATTTTTGCCACAGTAATATTTTCAAGAAGAAAAGCAAATAAAAATCAAGGTGAAAACAAAAAGGTCTTCTGGCAAAGTTAACTCAACGTAATCAGAGATTTGAACAGAATATTTATGAAACATTTACTTTTGGATGCTGTAAAAATGCCCACAAAGTTATTGAAAAATTTTCTTCTTCAATTTTCCTGAAACTGTTCTGCGATTGTTTAAATCAGTTGGATTAGACTGGCATTCTGCCCGAAGGAATATTTTTGGTAAATGCGAAAAATAAAAATCTTAAGCCTTTCTTCGTGAAATCAATGATAAATTAGCAAAAGCAAAATTTAGCCGATGGATATATAATTTTATGCAGAAGAAAAATGAGAAACGTAATCCCAAGAACATAGAAGGAACGGTAAATCAAGGCGGTTGATTGTCTTGGTGCAGGGGTGCAAGTTAGTATCAAAACTAGATCATTTGGTATGTTATGCTAATGGTATAATAAATTATATTCTACATTTAAATGTTTTTAAAAGCATTTTAAAATTATCATCTCAGAATTTGGATATTAGAAACAGTTTTCTTTTGTCAACGTAATGATCTAAAAATACACAATTGTCCTCTATCTCTATAATTGTCCGCCAGTTCTGAAAACTCAACATCAGTTGCAGTATTTAGCCTAATCGAACATATTTAGAGATAACTGGAAGTTAGAATACAGGAAGGCGCGTTTAAAACGAAAAACAAACTTAAAAATTAATAATCGAATATGGAGGAAGCAAAATGCAAAAATTACAAAAATAAAACTATTGGATTCTTTGCCAGACATTTAGAAGTTATTGTTGGTGCTGTCGAATATCCTATTAATACTAACTACATTGTTTACTAACAGGTAGAGATTTTCCTAGGTGTATGAAGACTTGTGAGGTAACATTTTTTGTTACTTTTTACTTATTGATTTTTCAGAAAAAATTACTATTTCTTAAAAAATGTAGGAGTCAGGTAGGCTAAATGCAAACAAATTTTATAAGTGTAAAAAGACGAAATTAAACCTTTTATGAGTAAAAAACAAATAAAAATCGTCATCAAATTATTAGTTCATTTACTTATTTAATTTATGAATTTTCTGTCACTTCATTATGTACTCGTACTTGTATGTTTTACGATAACCCTCACATTTTTTGTCCAGTGGCCCTCAAACTAGACGATTCATTGGCAAACCCAGATTCGTCTACTTTGTATACCAAACATGCAATTATTATCAATTGAGCACAATTAAATTCGAGCAATTTATTGTTTGCACAATCTTTATCAATTAGTGTTCGAAATACAGATTTTTACTATATTATAAAACCCATGAGTAACAAATAGGTTTTTTTATTTTTATTTATTATTTCTTTCTAGAAATGATTAATATCGTTTCATAAACTCTTTTGCCAGTCTTCTCATGGCAGACAGTTTTGAAATATGGTTTGAAGTCAGTTGGCATTAATGAATTCTTGAATAAGTATTTTAATTTCTTGCTTATTGTTTAACACAAAGTGTGACCCATTTGTACTCTTGCAATAAAGTTTTAAGGTAAATTTGACTTTTAGATTTGATAGTCATAATAATTTAAGTATAAAAATTGTTTTATACAAAACAAAGGGTTCCCTGATTCTCAATAAAGACCACATGCAAAAAAAAAAAAAAATGCGAAAACTTTTGGAGCTACCGTAATTTTATACCATAGTTTGGTAACGTTTTTTAATAAATGTGCATTTTATTCTTATCAATGGTTTTTATGTTTGTTTTCGCTTCTTTTTTAGTGTAATAATTCAAATCGATTTAAACAAACTAAAGATAATTAAAAATATCAACCTTTTCGAAGATTCTATTGCTTTATCTCTAAACTTTTTCTTAAATCAAAATTTTGGTCACAGTAAGATTTGATAAGTTTTTCCATCTCAACTACAAAAAAAAAAAAAAAAAACATTTCACAAGAAAATTCAAATGCAAGAACATAATATGATTTCAAACACAAAAAAAGTTGCAATTTAAAATACAAAATTGAAATTGATTACAAGCTATTGGCATTCACATAGATAATTTTCAAGAACTTCAAAGTAAATTCTTCAGGTTGTAAGTGTAATTAGAAAAATATAAATATCATTGCTTTTTTTGAGGTACAATATTTGTGCCCTCATAAGATTCAAAAATACTTTTATATTTAATGATTATGGCAATAGTTTGATAGTTTAAATTTATATGCATAACTTCCTTTTTTTTATTTCAACGTAATCTAAATCTTATCACTCGGCATTTAAAGTCAATCTTTGAAATGAGAATTTCGTGTACTTCGATGTAGTCGGTCATTTTGATAATATACTTTTTTATGGCCTAATTCCTGAAGAGGGTTACGTGATCAGCTTTCCATCGTTAACATCTGCATGATCATTATTTGAAGTGCCCAATAAATCTTTTCTCCCCCAGTTTCCTTTAGGTAATCCTATGATACATTTAACGCAAATACCCAATTTTCCTCGAATGATTCTCCTAATATGTCACATTAAATAATTTATACAATTTATTGAGTTTTATTTTTCGATACTAAGTTTCAACAATTCATTTCAAAATTTAACTTACGTAATTATACAGTGCGGGATCTTGTATATCTTTAAACTGTAGGTCCCAGTCAAAATAAAACTGTAGGACTGACAATCCACATCTCATGTTTCGAAATCTGCCAGTTGGCCCACCATGTGTGGCAGTTTGCGCCAATGAAGAAAGAATACAGTGTGAAGTCATGCCCAAATTAGAGCCTGAATGTTTTGAGCAGCGCGTATCAAACCGGTTGGTTGCAATTTGGCAGAAATCGAAACGCATGTTACAGTCTTACACCAGGGATGGGCAAACTTTTCAGTCGCAGGCCGGCCAAAAATCGAAAAAAAACAACATAGTATACAAGTATTACAATTTAAATATGTTAATGAGATTAATGAAATCGCGTTTCATTTTTTAAAAGTTCCTCGTAATGAGGTTCGAAAGTGAGATGGACTGATTCTAAGGAACGAGACTAAATGCTCATCTGTCACTTCTGGAAATAATTCTTTCTAAGGTTCATAGTTGAAAACACTTCTTCACATCAACAAATCACAAAATTATTCAACATAAAATAATAATACTAATTGAGCAGTATCATTTATATACAAAACAGCAGTATCGTTTATATACAAAGCAGCAGTATCATTTATATCAGTGCTTTCATCCATAGCTATGGAGCAAAATTTAAACTGGTCAATCTTTGACTCTAATTGTGATGTCAAATTCTTATCGATGGCTTTGATTCTAGAAGTCACCGTTTTTCGAAATAAGCTTCCAGTCTCAAAATTATTTTTGTCTGGATATAAAACATAACAAATTTGGAGCATGCATTGTTTAACAAATTCCCCATCACTGAGCTTTATTATTTTTAGCAATATTGCATGCTACAATGTAGCTTGCATGTGTAGCTGCTTCTTGGATACTGTTTACCTCCTTGAAAAAATTTTGTCAGCCTGATAATTTTTACAAAAGATTTTCTGCATTTTGTTTTCTTTCATATTCGAACATGGGCCTTAATGACTAGCGCTCTGGCGCTCGGTACCGGGTTTCAGTTGGGCCGGCGGTGCCATGGATGTTTGTAGTGGTTCGGAATCCACTTTAAACCGTAGATTCCGGTCCTGTAGGATCGTAAGAGCGTTGCGGGGGCATTGTTACTCCCGCGTCCGTGGCTTGTCTTCCAGTTACGCGCCCCTGGATGTGAAAAGTGAGTATGTCTGTGCAGCGCTTGCCTTAAGGCATCAAGACCAAGCTGCCCAAGTGTTTGCCAGCTGCATTAGAACAAAAAAATATTCGAACATTGTTTCGTAATTGATTGGAATTCTTATGCTTAGATGTGAAATGACGGAAAATGTTATATTCTTTGAAGACTGCTACAGCTTCATTGCAGATGAGACGCACTGGTTTATCTTTTACAACTGTAAAAAAATATTTTCAGGTCCTTTCATCATTAAAAGCACGGCACTCTGAATCAACTTTTTAGTAACAATTTTTGGGTTGAAATATTTTACGAATAACCTAAACAAGTACTAATTACGCTATACTTTTAATAATTTCACTATTCACAATGATGCTTTATGTCCGCATTCTTTCCATACGCAATCAATAATATTAGAACTCGCGTCAAAAGAAAAAGCCGCTGGCTGAAAGCTTAAGATTCTCAGTCTGCTACATGTGAGGTCTAATTCACCTATATTGGATTCCCATATGTCTTTTCCCCGAGAAAGAGATAACGCTTGTTCGCGCCAATCTACAGCTATAACTAACAAAGAACTTCCGCTTTTAACACTGGCCGGATAGAGCCTTCCTGAGGGTCGGAGTTGGCCCGCGGGCCGTTTGCCCATCCCTGGTCTACACTATCTCTAGTAGGGAGATATCATTTTGAAAAATAAAAATTATTTACGTTCAACAGTGTCACAAGATTGATTGTGAAATTGTTACAATTGCTATAGAGAACGACATACGCCAAACTCTAAATGTTTAGTTCTATAAAAGACGTAAGGAGTAAATTTATTTTTCTTTGTTATCTTTAATTAAACATTAAAATGCATATTAAAATCTCTTAGGATATTTTTTATGTGAAGAGCGCCAATCACTTTTCTGCATAAGACATTAACTTTTTCTAGTTCTGCGTATTTGATCAATTTAGTTGAGTTCAACGACAAGATATTAAACAACCTTTCGTCAATGAACATTTAATGGAACTTACATAAAAGTTTTATGAGTTTCATGTCATAGGAAAATGTTATATGTAAAAACTTTTTTTTTAATTGCTCGATCTGCTGCTATTTAGATAAGTCTTTCGTAATAAAAGGAAAAAAATTTATTTTTTTCCCTACGAAATAATATATTAAAAAAATAGCAGATTCGAGTTATAAATCCGTAAAATATACATTTAATACAGTTCTTATTGAGTTAACTTTGAATAAATAAAAAAATTAAATATTTAAGGTTTTGGATAAACGCCAGTACCATCATTATTTGGTACGTAGTGGTAAATTTAATGAATGATGATAATTTTCGTGTAACTTACTCTTTTAATTCTATTGTTTTCCTTCTTTTTTTACTTATATTTTATTAAGTGAAATAAATTTTCTAAAAAGTAGCAAATTTTATTAATGTACTTAATTTTTTAAATAAGCGAATAACTAATTTTAACAAAATAGTAAAAAATTTTTTAATATATCAATATTATACAAACGATATCTGAAGCAAAATCAAGGAAGCAAAGAAATGGAATTTAAACAAGTAATATAAAAAAAAAAATATTTAAGCCAATTCCTACTTTTTTTCACTCTAATGCAGAAAAGTCCTTTATAAATAATTTTCATTCATTTTTTTAAGTTTATCTGGTGCCATCTATTGATAGATGTATGCAACTTAAATCTAAAAAAAAAAAAAAATTAATGAATTAAATTTAATTACTGAATTAATATTTAAAAAACTGCATTTACATCCAGTGTCATCCACTACAAGTTAAAAAAAAAAATGTATTTGAACGCGAGTGGATGAATAAAAAGTATTTTATGAACGATTGAAAATTTGAAAAAAGATATATATAGGGAGAGTGTGAGCTAATAGAAGGAATTGAATAAGATTTATTTTTAAAATGTTATTTTATTGACAAATTAACATTAGGATTAGGATTATTTATTTTGTTGACAAAATAAAATATCTTTATTAACTACAGCACTATATATATATATATATATATATATATATAAATGTGCGTGTTATATTGATTATATTAATTTGATGCAATACTAAAAAATTATTACACTGAATTACATTAATAATTATTGGAAAAAGAAAGATAAAAGTGTAGATAGATTAAAAATTTTAGTGAATTTTAAGACACATTTAAATTGTTACCCATTTACAGCTTATTTGAAATTATTTTAGTTATTACCAGAAACATTTCTGAAATAAAAAAGAGCAATTTATTGAAAAATACACAATAAAATTCCAGTTCCTAAAAATAGTTATTATCCAAGCGCTGAAACAAGAATTTAACGGCAATCATAGACAGAATTGTTGCTTCTTGAATGAGAACTCTTTTTGGATCGAGCATCTAAGATTTAAAGCCCGATAAAACTTCCAATAAAGTTGTAACATCTTGCCCAGAATTCTTTTTGTGATATCTCTCTTTTGATCCGGCAACATTCCTCCTTTAAGAATCCTCCAAGCACAACTCAAAAGAGAAAGTAATCTCCGTTTTTGAAGTGGATCAGGAAAATCTTTTTCATGCTGACTGAGTGTTGCTACGCTTCTATTACATAATCGATTTTCAACTCTGATATAACATATTTCTTGTGAAATTGGAGCAATGAATAAATTATCAGCTTGATGGAAATGATGAAAATTCTTCCCGAATAACTTGCTAAAAGTTTTCATAAATGTAGTGAATATATTTTTAGAGATTCTATGTGGATAAAAACACAAAGAAATAGCAAAAGGTTAAAAAACTTAGACTATAAAAAAAGCGAAAATACAACACAAAAGAAAAAAGACAAAGGCTGTATCCTTTACTAAGTAATAATGTAACCGGAGGTAAAAGGATAGAACTATAAGACACACAACACAATAGAGAAATATTCATAAAGTAGACACAAAATATTAGTGATTGGTTTGTCGCTCTACTGTCATTTTTTTGCACACTTTAGGCTACTTAGACTGGGTCCTACAGTTTAACGTGGATTCGAACCCTAACGAACATCCATGCCACCATCAGGATTTAAACCTGAAGCCTGTGGAAGATGAGCTCGTCGCTCAAGTTAAAATCCTTTTACACATAATTTAATTGGAATGACATGGCAATGGAATTGCTGGAAACCAAACAGGATTTGATTTTTTTAGGTTAAATATTTACAAAAAGCTTCTAATGCATAATACTTTAAATTATTATTGTAAAAAACAGCCATGTTTGCAAATATATTTGGTTTCCTTCTTCTTCCCTATGGTGTACCATGGTTGTCTGCCTACCAGCAAATTACAAAACGGGAAGGTAGTTTCTTTTTACAGGGTGGGGTTGTGAATCATACGCCCAACTGCCATATTAGACCAGGACCTACGGTTTAAGATGGATTCTCATTCCCTACAAACATTAATGGCACCACCGGGACTCGAACCAGAAATCTGTGGCACCGAGCACCAATCATCATGTTTCATGAGGCACCAATCACTTTTGGTTTCTTCATCATCATCAGTGGCGCAACAAACCCATTGTTGGCCAAGGCCGTCTGTTCACTGGCAGATTTCGAGACATGAGATGTTTTTTTTACAGAGTAGGGTTGTCAGCCCTACGTCGAATGCTCTATAGTCATATTAGACCGGGACCTACGGTTTAAAGTGAATTCAGGACCACTACAAACTTTGGTTCCCTAGTTTAATTAAATTAATTTTTACCTCATATTCTACAGAGCATATATACAAATGAGAATTCCTTTATACATCATTAATATATTGAAAATCATAAAACATTTCCTTTTATACCATTTCTGTGAGAATTTTTTTTTTTGAAGTTCCTTCTCGGTTTTTTATATTTATTTTTTAATTGCTAAAGAAAAAAAAAAAAAAAAAAAAATGCAATGAAATTTCTAAGTCATTATCATGACACTGCATTTACAATAAAAATGACTTAAGTAATAAAGATTAATCTCAAGTGTTAAAAAATGTAATGTAAGAATGAACTTAAGTGTTACTAATTTTTTAATTTTTTTTTTTATCATAAACAAGAATATGTAATCATCATTAAAAATCAATATAGATCAAAGTTACTGAATTAAAAAAAAAAAAATTTTTTTAAAACGGAGGAGCTCTTATTTCTTATATAAAATCCTGTTTTCTTAATCCATTTCCATTTATTTCTATGTGTCAATCAAACAAACAACTAGTAAAGATAGTGAAAGACCATTTTACGAAGATCAATTATGACCATCATTTAGGTTTAGTATCTTTGGTGTAATTAAGATTTGTAATTGACATCATAGTTAAACAATGCTATAATTAAGTTTGGAATAAATATCTTTCTATGGGCAACATCTGAAGAGTCTGCATTGAACCCAACAAACAATTTATTATACCCCTCCCTTGAGTTGACACGGGAACTTTTGATACGGCCGACTTATCCAGCTTCAAACTGAATTTCCCTATATCAGAATACTAAACCACTAACCATGAAGCCATTTTAAGCTGGATTATTACCAAATAATATCGTACCTCGTAAAATGTCAGTCATTTAGAAGCATATTCTATTTCCCTTTGACGCTTGTAATTAGTCAACGTTTTGCGATGTGCTATATTAGTATTTGGTGGTAATTCAGCTCTTGAATCTTAGTTCCTATTTAAGGTCAATTATTATAATCTTTATCAAAATGGAAAAAAAGACCTTCATCATTAAAAAAAGAAATTATTGAGAGGGTATTAAATATACTAATGATAACAAAAGATTTAATAAAATATCCTAAATTTCTACAAGCATTCTGTTTTGTTTTTCTGTTATTAATTCCAAGCTTTTTCTTAACTATGTATCTGGGCAAAATATTTATGAACAGATTATTAGTTTTTTTTAACTAAACAGAAACAATTTTATGCGATTGTGGCGTCATCTAGTGACTTGAATTAAAAATTTTCTTTTATGTAAAGTACATTGTTAAATGATTAATTAAATTAAAAGTTAATTGTTTCAAATATTCAATTTTTGAAGTTTACGAGATTATAATATTTTTCAATATTTTGTTTTCAAATATTCTGTTATATAGGCTTATTTATGTTTTAATTTCTAATTTTTTTTTTTTTTTTTTTTTTATGAATATTTTTCACGATAATTCTTTTTTTTTTTTTTTTTTTTTTTCTTCCCCTTACAATTTTTCCTCTTGATTCATTTGTACTTTTTCCCCCTGAATAAAATTTTAAAAAATGATAATCGAAATAATCTAAAAAAATTGTCATGAATTATTTTCGACAGAATATTTGTTAAAAAAGTAGAATTTAGTAAAAATAAAAATGAATCATAAATTTCAGATGAGGAACATATTCACTAATACTTTAATTTCATGAATGAAAATTAAAAATGTTTGATTTTCTATATCCGGATCCCACCTGGTAATATTCTTCTAAGTCAGTTAATTTGAAAATTGAATTCAGTTAATTTGAAATAGTTTAAAAAGATTAAACACTGCAGGGTCAGTAAATAGGAGGGTCTTTCTTCTAGAAAATTAGCTAGCTACAAGTATTCCGCCTCCCTCAATAAATAACTATTAAATAATGGGTTGTAGTTATGTGGGATCAGTGAGGGTAGAAGACTTTCTGTCCAGCTTTAAATAGCGAGAATGAAGATTTGTTGGAATTATTGTATTTGACAATTTCTACTACTGTTTGACAAATTACTCCAAATTGGAGAAGGTAGATTACCAGCAGAGCCTTCTAACAAATGACATTCGATTTTTTGTAATCGAATAATAAATATTCTTGCTGTTAGAAATGAAGTTCGTAGAATAAAATCTGCCATGTTACCAGGCATAGTCACTGAATACAAATTTTTTGGATGTTGCAGTAGATGTCAATGAGGTCGTCAATTATTCATCAATTTACAAAACTCACTTGTTCCGACTGAACTGCCACTGCATCGCCTTTATTTAAAGTTTGTCCTTCAATAATTTTACTACGAAACCTCGACCCGCGAAAATTTTATAATGACACAAGACAAAGAAGATGCTGGGCAACGTAATTGAAGCGATTATTTTAACAGAAAAGGACAGGATAAAATAAATTTTATCACACGTTTGTCATCTCCTTTCGACGAATCTCCATTTAACTTTAAGCGATTGAAATTTCCAGACAAGTATTAGCGCTCGCGACTCACAAGGGCAGTATTAATCACTATTAAGTACTGCGAAGTGGATTTGAGATCTCCATGTTTCTCTCATAAATAACTTTATGTTGCTTATTTAAGTTTGGGTTGATTCAAGAAATTATTTATTTTTGCACCTGGATGTGAAACTAAAAATTTTATATATAATCAAGTTTTGAGTTACTATTATAATGAATTTCAAAAATGTTTTATTTTATAATTTGTATATTGTTCATGTATTTTTTAACAGTTGTTATACTAAAATACTCTAATTTTTATACTTCATTCATTCTTCTGTTTTTTCATTCTCCTGTCTGGTAAAATATAGAAAAAATATCTTCTTCTTTAATGGCATGACATCCCAGGATGAGCCCTGGCCTTCTTTTTAGAATTCTATTCCATGTCGGCCGTTCTTGGATAAGGTTTTTTTCAATTAGTAACCTTATTTGTTTTCAAGTCTTTTTCCAATCAGTTGTTCCACCTAAGTTTTGATATATCCCTATTTCGGGCGCCAAATGTTTTAGCTAAAAAGATCTTTTAGTGACTCGATTGTCATCTAATCTTATTAAGATTGCCCATTTAATCTTCTGAATTGCTATAAATTTAATGGTTCTCTAAATAGCTTGTAAATTTCTTCGTTGGTTCCTAATAAATTGGTTAAATAATTGCTAAATAATTATCATATTTAATTACACCTCATTTAATTCTCCTATAATTGTCATAAAAATGATTTAAAATAGGATTCTTAAACTTCTTTTTTCAAATACAGCAAGAGTCTATCTTTTTCCGTCGTTGTCCAAGTTTCAGCAGCCTATGTGAGAATTAGAATAATCAAAGTTTTTGTGTCCATATCCGAGCAGCCATATGTGGGGTAAAGTAAGCAGCTAGTCTTCAATAGAAGCATTCCATTTAAAAACTCGCCATTCTAATCTACTTACGTGAACATGCCTTTACAGCTGAGAGTATTAACGTCAAGTAAACAGTGTCAGCTTCAACCTAAATCATCCGGCTGAAAATATTGCTCCTTTTATCCTTTAATGAGTCCCGGACTTAGCGGGCGACAAAAGTGTCTTCATAAGCTTAATTACCGGACTTTCATCTCCCCCCAACCTTAATCTCACCTCAGAGTGCGGCTCTTAAAGCTTTTAATGGCGCCCGGAGTAATCTTTTCCTGATTGGTGGCCGAATTTGGGCAATCCCTTTTATGCTTGCTAATGATCCGGCTTCTCTGTGTCTGAGCACTGTTTATTCATTCTTTCCTCGAGGCCGGATTGAAGGGTGTCAGTGTGTTTATGGCAGGATAATGTGGATTTTTCTGGTCTGTTGTTGATTGATTCCGGAACAAAATTGCGAAATTAGGTCAATAAGTGACCTGATTATTTTCATAGAATGAGATTATGGCAAGAACGTTACCAAAAGAAGAAACGCTAAATATAGGCATCAATAATAATAAATATAAATTTATATGTCTTGTTTGTTTATTGTGAAATATGATAAAAAAGGTGCGCTCATTTTTTCATCATGGACACTTTGGTCATATACCTTAAAATTTGCAGCCTAGGGGATCCCGTTTTCTTTTGCATTCTATTTTTATATTAAGCTTGCGTTTGTTTGGAATGTAAATTGCTTTTTGTTTATATCATATATATTCTTAATATAAATATATAATAATTAAAATTTAAGTTTACAGGGCTATTCATATGTAGGAGTCTCATAGTACTATCAAGATAGTGGTTAATGCATTAAATAACAAGTTATTAAATCTATGTCCAATAAATAAAATAGCTTTTGATGAGATGAATTCATTCGTAAATAATTAATAATTTGTTCTAGCAAAAGATAAAATACCAAAACAAAAACCTAGATTTATTTAGTTTCATCAATAATTATGTTGTACCAAAATATAAAGATTGAAATAACTTTTATTGTTGAAATATGATGCGATTCATCAATGAAACCATGATCCATCAAAAGATAAAATATAAAAAATCTATAACGAAACATTAAATAACTCTGATAATAATAAGAAGAATCTAATAAGATCTTATTTATTCATAAATAATATGGAAGGAGAAAAAGAATAAGTTAATAAAGAAGCATCGAAAAATAAATGCAAAATGTACCAAAAGCTGGAGAGAGACCTCGTGGATAGTACATGGGATTTTCTAATCAAAGTTGGCAAATAGAAAAAAAATATATACCCGGACAGCTATATATATCCGGTAAGCATCTAGTCTTCAATAGAATCATTCCTT